>JAHWFP010119975.1:10002-88282 GCA_023313725.1 Lithobius niger | reverse complement strand
ATCAATAATACAAGTAGACAATACAAAATATTAATGATGTCACAACAAATACCACCAACTTTTTTGTCCAGTCCACTAACTTCCAGGTCAAGGGTTAGTTAGCTCCAGGGTTAAGCTACTCCGGGGCTAGTTTAGACCTCAACTGAATATCCCCACTGTAATAGTATAAATGCATTAGGAAATATATTTGATTCTTGTGGTTTACTTCTATTTGGAAATGTCTCTTTTTGTCCATTTACAAATTATCTAAAAAGCCAAAGAGTCATTACTACCCCAGGGTCCTTGTATATCTCTTTGTATACCCTAGTTAGAAACAGGTATACCTATACCGAGTATACCTATATACCCAGTACAACTGTCCGTATACCAAATTTTTTGATGGGTGTACACTTCTAGCAATACAGTTTTACCTGTCCGTATACCCTATTTTTTAATGGGTGTACACTCCTAGCTATACAGTTATACCTTTCAGTATACCCTAGTTTGAGGTGGGAGTATACCAAGAATATCCAGTATACCTCCCCAAGTATACCAAGCTTATCCGGTATACTGCTCTGTATACCTCATTCTGAGACAGATATACACTCGAGGGTACTAGGTATATATGGTATACCCTTTAATATACCCTGGTTTGAGTAGGGTATACACCTGAGTATACAAGGAATATTCTTGTCTTTTACCAAGTATTCCTGGTACCTATGTTTGAGACGAGTATACATCCGAATACACCAGGTATACCTCAGTGTGTGCTTTGGTATACCTGTGTGTACTGTCGTGTATACACTGTATACCAAAATTGTTAAAAAGTTATGCCATGGTATATAGATCTTACATCTTTTCCAACTTTTTCATAGGAGGGACAGCACGTCGGTTATCACCAAGCATATGATTACGCATTAACTGAACCTAAACGGTACTTTTCCTGGTTGTTTGGAATGGAGAATCTCGCAAAAGGGGGAAGGGTAGTATTTAATTCAACTTCCCTTCCAAATTTAACTACGTGTAGCAAAGGGGAGGGGAACGGAGAAGGGAGGCAGCGGATGGGAAAAAAGCGGCTGGGGAGATGGGAGGGAGAGGATTAGAGGAAACGGAGAGTATCACAAGGAAAAAACTGCCGTCGCACTGTACATTCAGGCAAGAATGAGCGAAAAACTGGGAAATAAAATAGCCACGGACAAAACAAAACCCCGGGCGAAGCCGGGTACTACTGCTAGTTACACCATAATTCATAACCTGCAATGGAGCCACGACTCGAACCACATGCTAACGATCAGCTAGTAAAGTATGATGAAAACTAAAGCAAATCAGTTGGTGGATTGGTCTCACCCTACCCAATAAAGGTTGTCTCCCAGAGAAGAAGAATGCAAGCTATGCTGGAGCAACCATCTGTCAAATTTGGATTGTTTTTAATTTATTTGTTAAATATAGAGATTTCAAATACATATTTATTTGTTAATTTTACGTTAATTTATTGGCATTTGAAATACGTGAACATAATACAACAAAATTATAAAATACCTACGAGAACACAACACTACAGCCATTCAACACTTGTAAATTTTACGCTAATTCTACTTGAAACCCCAAAAAAAATTAGTTCGTGGATAGCATTCACCCTACCAGATGAAGGTTGCCTCCCAAAAAAACCTAATGCCAGCCATGTTGACACTGCCGTCTGTCATATTTTGATTATTTTTTTTATTTATTTGAAACATTATTACGTATTTGTCGAGATGTTAATAGAGGTTGATTAATACGAACAAATATGGAGCTTTCAAATAAATCTTTATTTATCGAACACCTATACACGTAACCAATAAATAAATGGGCAGTATTTATTACTGATGGAGCCCATTTGGCTCTCTGTCCTGTAATTACACGTTTATTGTCTTACCGCTTCACTGTTCAAGATTCCGAAAGCATCCTTTATCGCACAACTTCAAATAACATAGGTAGCCAACAAAGGTTCTCTACTTTTATTTTTTGATTGTTACTCGATTCCGAAGTGCCCCATCACCGTTCATACCGCGGAAAGTCAACACGAAATAGCCCCTTCAAACAGCTTCTAAAAATCTCTTACAGACGTTGTCTGAAGGGGGCTAATCTTTCTTGAGTTTATGAAAGGTGTTGGGCACTTCGGAATCGAGTTACAATCAATAACCACGAGCACAAAACTCTTCACCAAACAAGAAATAACAATGTTGTGTTTGCGTAAACATTGTTGCATGCACAGCCGCCTTATTACGCTTCTTATTAAAGAACGTCAGCACGATTTGTTGTTTGTTGCAGCCACGACTCGACCAATAGGCGGTTGCTATAAGCAGGATACCCAACGCCGTCTCGGGAGTTCTAGCAACAATAACTTATGGCTGCGCCACTCGTTGATTTTTGGCAGAATTCACTCGTCGTCGTTGGATATTCTATGTTAGACTAACTTTGTTAGAAACTGATGGTTTTGAACGGTGATTTTCCATATCACTGTTCAAAGTAGAATTAATGAAAGTGAATGTATACCTATTTCGACCTCTTCAAAATTCGTATAGATTAGCGTTCTGTAGGAAGCTGTGTCTGGAATCTTGCCAGTATTAATTATTTTTCAAGTTAAATTTTTTAGGTAAATTTTTCTATTCGTATGACTTTATTCTGGAGTAAATATGTACACAAAACTAAATTTTAGGTCAGTAGGATAATTTTTTTGTAAGCTCTACATCAGCACATAACGACAGGTTCGTGGCAAACAAATTGAAATGTGTAATTCAGGATACTCTTGGTACGTTTGGTGGCTCCGGTAATTATTATAAATGGTACCCTTAGAATATAGAATTGGAACAAAGTCCCCTGTTGTCAATAGACTTTTTTGTACTTTATCTTGTAATGATAATTTGGAAATCATTAAATGGTCACAAATACAAGTTAATAATGCTCATTGATCACAATTTGTTGGTCAAACAATAAATCAATAGGCGTTCTACAAACGACGTCCTTGTCTCACTAATGGACCGATTCTAATGTTGTTGCCAGTGTTGCTATAGAATTATTTTTTATTGTTTTACAATCAAAATGTCATTTGTCACGGTGGTGAAACTAGCCTACATGTAGTACGACTAACTTCACTCAGTGTTTAAACTGATCCTGTGGCAGTAAGAGATCGATCATCATCTGTTTTACCCAAATTTAAATTACTCTTTCTAAATCAGTATGTTGTTTTTTCGGCAAAGAAGTGTTCAACCAACTGCTACTTTGAGAGTGCCCATCCAGTATTCTTCAGTCAGCTATAATATTTGTTGGCCAGTGATCATTTTGGGGCAACTTCTGGGACTAATTTCATGGAAAGTCAAGTCACTTCTCCAGGATCCACCTCAACAAATAAGACTGATTGAAAGAATTTTATGCTGGGTTTACAAAATAATCATGTCTTTTGTTCTTGTGGGTAATATTTCATATAAGTCATGGAGTGTAGTAAATTCTTCTTCAGAGAAGATAGTTGATTACATCATCCTTGTTGCACATTTATCTTTGTGGAATGTGTTTGCATCTTCGATATACATTTATTGTATTTTCAACGAAGCTAAATTCTGTAATGTCCTTAATTTGTTTAGTCGAGTTGATAATTTGTTGAACAAGAGGAACATGGTTCGAAGCCTTTGCCTGACATTTTTTCTCCCTTGTTTAATTCCGACTATTTTGTGGTTAATATATGGCTCTGCAAATACTGCTGACCTCAGCCACTTTTGGTTCATAACAATGCTGAGCACTGAGTTGTTCTCAGCTGCATATTTTATTTGTTTTACGGAAATGACAGTGAGCAGTTTTTCGGAATTAAATGTGCAATTGAACGACATATTGTACTTATCAGCCAGTGACACCCAAACACGTATCTACGAAATCCGTCTTCGCTACAAGCAACTTCATCAGCTAACAAAGTCCATCCAAAATGCATCTTCATTGCTTGTAACTGCAAATCTGTCAGTTCATACTATCTCTGTGTGCTTATATCTATACAGGGCAGCCTTTCTTTCAAGTGACTTTCAAACCTTACTCTATATTACTTGTTACTGCGCAGTAGCAATACCAAGAATATATTTACTGACTAATGCAGCCGAAAATATTGGTAAGCAGGTAAGTACTACATGGTTCAGGGATTACATCCATCACAACGAAATTATAAAAAAAAATGTTCTCTCAAAAGAACTAAACATACTGGTTTTATATCTTGATGGGCAACAACTACAGTCGACTCTCACCCAATCAATTCATTGAGATCAAGATGCACAATTGTGATGAATGGATTAGGTCAACTACAAATTTGCCAACGGTAAATTTACAGTTGCTAACAACAGCATTTTTCAAAGATATCAGAGAAAAACATCACGCAGCTGTCATGTAGAAATAACCTCTGTACTGCCATCCTGAATTGGGTCTTCAGTGGGTCTTCTTCACATATGGAAAAAGGTAAGAAAGTTGTGTCTTTAGTGACTGTTTCATTGCAAGAATGGGAAACAGACTTGTGGAATGTGAGTAATCCAACACTACGCTCTTTGTGCACAGAAGAATCAGCACGTTCAGAATAACCAAGAGCATCAACGTTGTACACAACGAAGGAAAAGATATGGCACAATCACTGAATAGACCTTCATCAGAAACCCTGTCTATGCATGCAGTTATATCTAAAAGGAAAACCAGCAAGACGTTTGATATGAACTCAGTAACTGTGCTGAACTAAGGAAAAAACAAGATATTCATAGACCGCATTGCTGTGAAGAACATAGTAACAACCTCTGACAAATGGAGGTCGTGTACTGACACTTGACCGAGTGTTGCCACATCGTGTTACCAAAGTCAGCTTAGATCTTTACAGTTCTGATGGGTGCTTCCACTCACGTGCAAAATCCGCCTTTATTGAAATTCTGACGCTTCATCAAATAGCAAAACCAATACCGTAGTGTGCTTGTAGATGTCGGGATGGTACGGAACAAGGTTCAACCTCGAAAAACCTAGCCACATTACGCAACATTACTGTACATGTCAGCAGGGAACCGTCAACCAGCCCTGCCATCCCTCCCTGTTTTCTTCTCCCTGTTCACTTCATCCCAAACCTGTATACAACCCAAACCTGTTTTTGCTGAGCACAAAGAGCATGAGCAATAATGGCGTCCAATGTCAAACACATATGCACGTAATGTTTACCCAGGACCAAATTAGCTAATGCCTATTGGGAAGGCTTGGCGTTCTTTCTTATCAAAGCTCGAACATAAGCACAGACTATAAAAGTTCTTTCTTAGTGAATGGGGAACTTAACTTTCATCACATCAAAGTGATTTTTACTGTGGAGCTGAAATGTTGTAGCTTAGAAATTTTGAATGAAAAGAAGCAATCATGTGCGCATATGACAACTGACAACGTTTCGGGGATATACTTTACCCCGTTATCAAGTGCATAAGTTAGCAGTCAAGCTTCGTCGTAACATAAATACATTCAAAGAACAGCAACAAACCAGCGTAAAGCTTTTAGTCAAAGGCAATAAAAGAAATTTAAAGTTAAAGTTAAAAAAAAAAAACGAGCGCATCCATCGTAATGCAAAGGCAATGAAACAATTTAAAAGTTAAATGTTTAAAAACGAGTGAACCCCCGGTTTCACTGGCAAAACAGCAACGTAAATGGGGAACCACCTTCGTCTTGCAACGAAGGAACGAAGTAATTTGCAGGACGATTGGTTCCCCCAGTTTTTTGCCTGGCTACCCAATTAAATCTGGGTTCTCTCAGGATGAAAGTGGTTTGTAGGACAAAGGTAGGTTTCCCATTTACTTTATTGTTTTGCCAGAGAAATCAGGGTTCTCTCGTTTTTTAACATTTAACTTTTAAATTCTTTCATTGCCTTTGCATTGCGATGGCATGTTGCAGTATGTTAATATAGTTACCTAACGAATCTAGAGTGATAACTTAGGCACTTGATAATGGGGTGCTGTATACCCCAGAAACGTCACGTGCACTTGACTAGCTTCGTTTTTATTTAAACTGTTGATTGTGCTTTTCTCTCTTCACATAGCTTTAAAAAACATCACTAATGGTTCAGTTTGCTTGTCTACGAATAAACTAGGCGTACTCCCGTGCTTTCTTCCACGCAGCTCGTATACGCGATAAACACAAAGTTGTTCTCGACTTTATGACACAAATGTTTGCATAATTTCGAATTATTTAAGTCATCAAATTAACCAGCAGGCCTTTATGTACAAAAAGGTACTGGAAACATCTCATTTCTGTAAGAGCCGTCATTTCTTCTCAGATGGAAAAGCTGCCTTTACTGCACTTAATGATGTATGTCTTTACTGGTGTGACACTCCCAATGGTTTCTTTGGATGCGGGAAAGTGACCGCATGGATGCACACTATGATATTTCCATTCGTTTCACTTGGAGGATGGCGCGGCAAATAAGCGTCCCTCCAGTGGCGATTGGAAAGTGTTGTTTATATGTATACATGCACGTGTTAAATGCTGCCTATGGACGTTTCCTTTTTTTTTAATAAAAAAAAGGTCGTGTCAGTATGGCTCAGCGGTAGGACCTCAGTCTTTGGTTTCCGAGGTCGTGGGTTCGATTCCTCGCTCAGGCAGTCTGACATATAAGTCAAAAAGGTAATGCAAATAAGTTGGCATCTGTATTTATTTAACTCTTGTTGAGCCTTCGGCTGATTCTGTCTTTAAACTATGAAAAGCAGTGGTATAGCTATCAAACACAACCTAAATCAATTAGGAGAGGATGCAAAAGGTACACCAGAAGTCTTGCAACTTCTTGAAATTTTCACAATACCAGTATTATACAGATATAAACTCACCATTAAGTCTTGCACATACTAAGGCTCGGAAATGGAGTCTCTTATGAAAGAGCGACTCAGCTCACCGACTGCCAAAACAGAATTCTTTCAAGCAACACAATTCACGTGCTCTTCTGCAAGTATTAGCTATTTACACAGAGTTCAGAAATATATTATTTCTGCATATTAGCCCACTTTATATTTAGAATGCATTAAATTTTGTTACTTTGTGAATAGGTATTTGAATGGCAGCATTCAAGATAAGCCAAAGCCATCAGAGCAACAAAGTTTTTATAATTTCCACATTTAGATTCGTGTTTTTGTTTCATATATAGTGTTGTTTAGCATGGGACTTTATTTTTCCTCCGCATCACATCAAGCCTCCCCGAACGTGAAGCAAATACGTCTCCCTCCATCCCTGCCTGCCCTCCCCGCCCCAACTTTGAAGCAGTGATAAACGTTTATGCATTCTGCACGTATTAAAGATCTGTTATTCATCCTTGCCAGTATTAACTCTTTAATTCCCTGTGGTGCTGATGCGGTGCTCATGACGACTGTGGCATGTAAAAGGCCCGGGATTTTCCATTTGGTTTGCTCCAGATAAACTGTCTCTTTTGTCGTCTACTCTACTATGTAGTGAGGCAGATAGCCCGGTTTGGGTATGACTCCCAACAAGAAATAAACAAAATAAACTGTTTTAGAGTTATATTTTTTTTACCTTTAGGGCCCTCTAAGCCTGCAATTCTTGGAACAAGTACAACTTCGCACACCCAACATTGAAGAATTCCAACAGGTACGCTCATGCACTGCAGTAGCCATAAAAATACATGAAAATTTAAGTAGACGCAATTTATAAAGGATTTCTTTTCTTTTTCCCCTTTGGTGCAGATTTTTGTATTAGTTCACATGCTGAATAACTTTCCGACTGAAATGACTTCCGTATTTGGACTATTTATTATAAATAGAACGACGTTTACAACGGTTAGTAAAGATCCTTGCATTTATAAGTTTTATTTCCTCGAACTGCGAAAATCACACAGCTATACCAGAAGTGGAGTGTCCACGTTGTTATTACGCCTGTTTTGGCACTAATTCTGAATTGCAATCTCATGTGGCCGTATTTGGGGGTTTGTTTAACATATCTGTAATGTGTCATGCAGTGGCAACCCGGCCCACTTTACTGTAACAGGTCGGCGCTAATGACCTTGCTGTCGATGCACCATGAAGCCTCAATTCCTCCCCCCTCCAAATTTTTGAAGGAAATATCGCAACTGTTTTCTTTGCTATTCTCCGTTAATATTATGCAGTACAGGTCCCGCCTAATAAATACGTGAGAGATATACACGTGTGCTCGGATTGGTCCAAGCAAAGCCTTTTTTGACAATTAGCAGCATTGAAACGACCTTGAAGTGAGGAAGGACTTTCAATTGTTTAAGTCATCGTTCGTTGGCTGCAGTAGACATAATGCTCGCCTCCTAGATCTACACTTGTTCTTGCACGTGCCAGGAAGTTAACACCTCTTAGCGTTGCTTTGATAAAATAAGATTTTGGCGATGTTTACTGAACTGGCCTAGAGATGGGAAGTGAGACTCGTAGTTTCTCTCTCAGATGGTGCTTTGACAAGATGTGGAATACAAGAAGAGAGCTAAAACATAGATAGTATAACGTTCTATGGACATATGTATATAAGTTCTTGGCCGTAGGTATTAACATATGATCTTTCCATAGCATAAATCGCTTCTACTTTCTTGAATGCCTAAAACATAAGCTAAACACTAAAATTAAATGTCATAATCGGTCTAGTTCATAAGATTAACCTCAACCTGTCATTTTGTGTAATTTTTCGCATTTTGTTCCTTGCAATTTAACATTAGTACTGTTATTCTGTATGTTTACCATTTTGCCCAGTTTGTGAAAGGGAATTAGCAAAAAGTTAAAAAAGTTAAAAAGGATAGAAGCTCCCACCAATAGCAAAACGTATTAATGGTCAATAATGACTTTGCTACATCATGAAATTAAAACGCGTAAATACATCTCGTTTCTAATCTTTTAAGTTCATTAGATTAAAAAATTAGGAGGCAGAAACACGTATATCGGAAATTGTTTTTAAACCCGTTAGCAACTCTAAATCCTTCTTTCTACTATGTTTTTGTGTTGAGTAGCAAAAAACCAGACACGGTAGTTGACAACCCAAAGTTTTGGGATATTGCCCATTGAATGCTAACCATCTTAAGATCACTGGTGCAGGCTGCTAGAGTTACTCAGTCACTATCCTAGCAAACCAGGGTTCATCTTCAGTTCTGTCCGAGTTCACAAACCTAACAGGGTATAGTTTAGGGAGAAATGGAAATTTTTAAATAAATTCGTTCCAATTTTTAATGTGTTTATGCAATTTTCAAAATATTTTAAGCTTGCTGCTTGACGTTTGAGCTCAAACTAGTTATGCTGAAACGTCATATTTTGCGTTGTATTTTTGGTCACTTTCTCTTTGCTCTTTACCTAACATAGCACGCATCCCAATTAGTTACACATTAACCTATACGGTTAGTGACAACCCCAATCACGCAGATAGCTTTAAGACAATTCAGAATTTGGTTAGTTATAAGTGAAAATGAAGGGTTGTCAAGAATTTAATCCCACAGTAGAATAGAAAGCTTGTGACATGCTAGTAAACGAGGAACAGTAAATAGTCTTACAGTACACATAATCCTCAAAGCCAAAGTTTAAGCGTAGGAGGCCCGTGTCACAGCGATAAAGACTTGGATTTGGCCGTGGCTTGGGGCCAATGGTTTTTTTCGCGTAACACAGGACCGAAGTGATATTTTGCTTCAAGCCCCGAGTTGTTACTGATCTGCATTGCGTGCCTGCGTGCTTATATCGGTGTATAACTGGAAGGGACAGCACATTCTAGGCACCTAGAGGAGGGGGTGGTTAACCGCTGCAACGGCGATTTCAGGCACTTGGAGGGGAGGAGAAGAGGGGGTTCACTGCCGCAATGGTGCATTTCAGGCGCCTGGAAGGTAGGAAGGTAGTTAACCGCTGCAACTGCACATTTCAGGCGCTAATCATTCTGATTGGTCGTTAGTGCTTCACACCATTGTGCTACGCTCCCCTATAATCATGGTGTGCTACTACGGTAAGCTGATGGAGCAAGGTAGCCTACTGGTTAGCACGAACATTTCATACGCAAGAGGTCCCTGGTTCGACCCTGACCTCAGCCACCCATGGTATTTTCGGGAAGAAAAGGGCCTTGTGATGTCTCGTGCTCATGTAGTTTGTCCCATGTAAACGATCCTAGGAATTTCCGAGAGCATTTATCTTGCAAAATTGTCCCTCTCTTCTTCTGGCGCTATTGCTTTTGCTGGAAGCGCAGCAAAACTACAGCTACGGTAAGCTGGGTAGCCTTTCAGCCCTTGCTAGCCGGTACGAACACCTAACACAAGAACGAAAATAACCAATTCTGGTCTTAAAAAAATCAACCTTTTGGGAGTCCTGGTAACCCGAGTACAGCATGCAAAGCAGTCGAGTAGATAGCACCATGGCAGCAAAGCTAAGATGACGTGATCACCAACCTGCGTGCACATGGGCCTCTAAAATAGACCACCACTGCATTTATAATGAGATCAAGGTCTACACTAAGCAATCGCCATTTTTACAGTAGTATTCAGTGAAACATGAACCGTAGAAAAGTTTGTTTCACCGCTGTACAGTTTCGGTACTTAGTTTCTGCAGGTAATGATAGTTAGGTAGTAACATCAGTCAACAAGGAAGGAATTCTGCGATTAACCCATCAACCCATCTTGTTGCTACCTTTCCCTGCACAAGTGTACATTTTTCACTGAGGATAATTTCGTGTCAAATAAACGTTTCTTTATTATAGTCTTCCATTTATATTATTATAGTCGAAGTCATTGATCACACGCATTGTGATGGGAAAAGCGATTTTATCGTTTCTGTAAAGCTGAACAAATCAGATTTACATGGACTCTCTCTGGTTTCTGCGCACGTCGACACAACCAAGTCAGCGACGTGACGGAGGAAGGAAAATGTTTCTCTACAGTGTTCTCGCCATCGCAACTTAAAAAATATCACAGTTAGAAGAGGAAAAAACACCAAGAAACGTGACAGACAAAAAAATGAACAAAAGCAGTCTACGAAAAATAATACACCAAATCCAGCTACTGACCCAACACCAAATGTGTCTACACTTTGCCTCCTAAAGAACAATGAGAAAACGCAGATGGAACAGGAATCAACTACATCCGAGGCAAAGTCATCTTCAGACAGGGGGGGGGGGATTGAGGCTTAATGGCGCGTAGACAACTTGGTCATTAGCGCCAACCTCAGTCACAGTGCAGTGGTCCGGGTTGCCACTGCACCACACATTACAGAGATGTTATTCAAACCCCTAATCTAAATCTTGTCATACATCTGTACCTCCTGCAAAAATTGAAAAACACCGGACAGGAGGACAGACAGGCTAATAAATGAAAGGCGTAAAAATGGACAGGAAAAACCATCATCGTGGGTGACTCAAACACCAGGAACTTAAGACGGAGCATACATCCAGATTCTAAAACGATCACCTTCCCTGGATTACTTGCTAGCGACCTATCCTCCAAACTCCATACAATTACAAGTTACGGTGATCAAGTCAATACCTTTATCATCCGTGCGGGATCAAACGACATCTAATCAGATTCTTCAAATCGGATTGCTTCGCACATCACAGATTTTATTACCTCTTTAAAGGTTTCTTGCCCAAATTCTGGTGTGACGGTGATTGGTCTTTTTACCAGGCTTGGTCGGTCGAATATCGACTTAGACAGGAAAGTAGTGCACACAAACTCGTTGTTGCGTCAAATGTGTGTGCAACGTAATTTTAATTTTGTGTCAATTGACAAGGATATTTTTAGGGATTATACATTGTTGGCTCGGGATTTTGTACACCTTACGAGCCGAGGCAAAGCAATCTTACAGGACGAAATTTTAGATATCCTTCTTCGTCAGGAAAACTCCAACATTTAACTGGGGAACTCCCCAACATTGAATTAACACTGCATTTCAGAAATGACCCCGCTTGCATCTTGTTAAACGCACGCAGTATTGTTAAGAATCTTGGTAGTTTTAAGAATTTGCTTGGTCTAGGGTGTTACGATTTTATCTTTGTGGTGGAGTCCTGGCTACATCAGGGAGTAACTGTTAGCATGATCTCAGATTAAAAAAAAACTTATGAGGTCATTAGAAGAGATCGTGGGAGTAGAGGAGGAGGTTTGCTGGTTCTCCATCGTCATGAATACCCTGTTGTTGTCGAAAGGGTTTCACCTGTGTCTGAGGGTTTGGCAATTGGTGTTTTAAGTCTTAGGGTACCTTTTATTTTATGCTACCTGCCAGACAGCCGGGATGAGGATCTTATTCTTGCAACATGCAATTTTATCACGGACGCAATGAGCCAAGGGCATTCCAACATTATATTAGGCGACTTTCAATCTGTCCACAGTTGATTGGGAGAGAAATTCTCCTGGAGATAGTCATCACCGCCTGTTTCTGGATGAGACCGCTTTGCTCGGTCTCACACAACATGTGGAGGAACCAACTAGGGGAGAAAACATTTTGGACCTGATCTTCACACAGGAAGACGTCGTTTTTAATGTTATAGTGGGCGACCACTTTGGTAACAGTGACCACGGTACCGTTTCGTTTAAGGTAAACAGATCTTTTCTTGCCCGAGATCAACAGGTTTCTGGCATTGAACCTCACCGGCCAGGAAAAATAAATTATTCCAGGCTCAGAGACTCGCTCTCAAATATTAACTGGGAGAACCTGATTTTCCTTCAGCACAAAAATGTGGAACAAGTACGGTAGTGTTTCCACACGCTTCACAAAAGCCACATAGACTCTTGCACGGAGAAACCAATGCACCAGTACTCTAGAAATAGGCAACCCAAACATATTGTCAAATTGAAAAATCGTAAATTAAAACTTTGGAAAGCTTATAAAGCAAATCCAAACAGTGATAATCCAGCAATCTACAACACCACTCGCAACCTGTACTCCAGCACTGTAGAAGCATGACATTGTTCTGCAGAGGAACAAATACTTCGTTTGGGGGAAAAAATGCTCTTTTCAAATTCTGTAGGCGTAAAGTAAAAACTTCAAGGTCAATCCCACCCTTCAAACTTGATGACACCTATCAAACTGATAAACAAGATAAAGCCAACAAGCTTAGTGAAATCTTTGCATCAAATTCTGTCATAGATGATGGAAAACAATGCACCTTCTTTCCTCCATATGATACCCATTGTGAGGAATGCTGCGAGGTTCTCTTCTCAAAACTATTGTTTCTCGTGCTATTAATGCTTTGAAAACAAGTTTCTCATGTGGTCCAGACGGACCTTCGGCCTTTTTATTGAAACAGATTTGTTGTGAATATAGTTACCCACTTTCTAAACTTTTTACTTGCTCTTTTGAACAAGGGATACTTCCTTCGATCTGGAGCACTGCATTGGTGGTTCCTGTTTTAAAGAAGGGTTCCGCCACTGACCCTTTAAACTACCAACCTACTTCCCTTACTGTTGTGATTTGTAGAGTGATGGAGTCAATTTTAAGAGATACAATTATAAATTTTCTTGATCAAACTTCAATTATTGGTGGAGACCAGTTTGGTTTCCTCCGTGGCAGGTCTGCATCCCACCAATTATTATTGGTACTCGACCGCTGGACAACCGCTTCTGATGTAGGAGCACCCTGCGATACGATATATTTTGACTTTAAGAAAGCGTTTGAAATGGTTATCCATCGCAAACTTCTGTTCAAAATAAGTAGCTATGGTATCAGCGGCAAACTTTGGTCTTGGCTCAAAGCTTTTCTCCAAAATCGCACTCAACAGGTGGTAATTGAAAATGTTCGCTCATCGGTGGTTAAGACCATAATATGTGGCATCCCACAGGGATCAGTGCTCGGTCCACTCTTATTTGTTCTTTACATTAATGATCTAAATCTTACAAATGGCAATACTTTCGACTACAAGTTCGCAGACGATATTAAGATTGGTGCAGAAAACCTGTTTCTCGGCCCATCTGTAGCGTTGGCAAATGAAATTTTGTATGTTAAAACATAGTCTGATACCTGGCAATTACCACTTTCGGTAAATAAATGTCTCTCGTTCCACACTGGAAATTTAAACGGTGTTTGTAACTACTGCATTCATAATAATTATCTCCCATCTGTTAGAGAAGTCAAGGATTTGGGCGTTTGGTTTACTAATGATTTGAAATCGTCTCTACATTGCTAGAAGATCTTGCACTGGCATTCAAGCGCTTGGCCATAATTAATAAATGCTTTATCTCGGGGAGTTTATCAAACAAAATTTGGGCATTTAAGGTATTTGTGCGACCTATTCTGGAGTATGCATCACCTGTGTGGTCACCTTATCTGGCAAAGGTTATTGACTTGACTGAACTGTACAACGTAAATTCACCAAAAAACTTCCTGAGCTGCGTGATTTACAGTATCAGGATAGACTTTCCAGGTGCGGCTTGGACTTACTGGAACTACGTAGGATCAGGTCGATTTGATTTTAACCTATAAGATATTGCATGGTATTAACCCTGTTGATCTTCCATTCTTTACCGTCGCGCCAAGGACCCATTTCACTAGGGGATACCAATGGAAACTCGTTATTCAGGGTTCCATTACGGATTGTAGAAAGATTTTTTTCACTACGCGTCGCCAAAATTTGGAATGCCCTGAGCTCAGAAACCTTATCTGCAAACACCTTATCGGGTTTTTGCAGATTGCTGCTTAAGGAGCCTCTAAATGTGTTCTTTAAGCGACCATTATAGTGTTTTAACTTTTTCTTGGATGCTTTTTGTATTATTATTATTATTTTAATTTTTATTATCTTTATTAAAATTGACGATTGGTTTTGGTCAAGCTTTATACTACGATTTACATTTATTTTACTTTATTATTTTTTATTATTTTAAGAAACATTGACAATGATCCCCAGCTTTTCCCCTCACTTGTCCCTCACGTTTGGCGATGCCATCGGGGACCATTGTGTCCCTGGTAGGTCTAACCTTAGTGGTAAGGTATTCGTGACCCCAACCCAATACCATCTACCCTTCCTATGCAGTCGAGCCATCATCATCGTTTTAACCTTTTAAACTTTTAAACTTTTGCAATTTAAATTTTTTTAGTTTTTAACATCGGATGGCAGTTAGTGACCAACAGGTCCTTGCCATACTAGTTGCGTTTGCAACGTACCTACATTATTATTATTATCATTATTTATGTAAGCTTAGCACGACGTTGCTTATTGCTTCATCCCTCAACTTTTGGCTCATTTAGATCTTCCTAATACAAAAAAAATAACAGTGAAAAACCCAAAAGCCATTAATTTATGCATTATTTTAAGCATATAGTAATTCTATGATTTCTAGTTCCATTTGCTACCACTGTGCATATCCTCATTTTCCAGTCATTCAAAGCTCAAAACAAGTCGTAGTTTAAAAGTAAACCATCTACTCGTCGAGGAAATTCATGCAAATCGTTTAGTTAAAACCAATTTTAAAATTTTCGGCGAATATACAGGTTATCCTCATGCCAGGAATCTAAAGTGAAAGACAAATAACAAGCAACAAAAACCTAAATTCCGGTACCTTTAAATGTTCAAAACATTCAGCAACAACAGCATATTAACTCAGCCACGTTGCCATGTTGCTTACATAACTGGTGGAATTAAGTCACCTCCAATTTCGCAGAATCTATTTTTGCAGAATCCAAATTTGGAGAAAAAATTCCATTTTGAGGTCAGTATTCTACTGAAATGGAATTCCAAACTCGCATAATTTTGTTCATTTCTGCAGAATCAAATTTTCAGAAGAAAAATTAGATCTGCTACGTTTTGATGAGCTTCATGGGATATTAAGCTGCATTAGCCATTACCCGGCTTAAAAGAAAAAATGTGACTTCCTCTGTTACTAGTCCCGCATCAATGAAAAATACAGAAAAATCCTTTATTAAGATGAGAAGGGGGGGGGGGATTCATTTTTTTTAACAGTATGAAACACCGACTGAGGGGGTGCACTACCATATACATCAATATTTCTATAATCCTAATGTACATGATGAAAACAATCGTGAAATGTGGAAACCGGTTGAAACAGGAGCCCCTTCACTTTCTTGACAACTGATTCGATTAAAATTTTCTTATACAAATAATACAGGTGCGTAAAAATAAAATAAGAATAAGAATAATAATAATAAGTTCGTTGCAAACGCAACCGGAATGGCAAGGAACTGGTGGTCACTAACTGCCAGCCGAAACAAAAAATCAAAATTACAGAAGTTTAGGACTTCGATAGTTTAAAACGAAGACAATGGCCTGGAAACAGAGGAAGGGTAGATGGAATTGGGTTGGGGTCACGAATGCCTTACCACCAAGGTTAGACCTACCAGGGACACAATGGTCCCCGATGGCATCGCCCAACGTGAGGGACAAGTGAGGGGAAAAGCTGGGGATCATTGTCAATGTTTCTTAAAAATAAAAATAAAACGCATCGCAGTTTAAAGCTTGGCCTAAACCAATTGTCAATCATTAACAATATAAAAAATATATAAATAAAAAAGTTTGAAATCCAAGTTGAAGGTGAAATGGAAACAGACATGGCAAAGGATGCTCCTTACACCAGTCCACGAAGTAAAAAAAAATGGATTAATTTAAAACAATAAAATGGCCAGTGGAAGCTAAAGAGTACAGTGTTCAGGCCTCTTTAGGAACGAAGTCAAGTCAGAAAGACACAAGTTACGCTTGAAGGCTGCAACAGATGGTGAAGAGATAGTTTGCTCAGTTAGGGAATTCCAAGCTTTAACAACCCTGACAGAGAAAAAAAAATTTTCGGCAATCTAGCCTAGATCGACGGACTAGCAATTTACAGCTATGTCCCCGGGTACAGTACTTAACAGTACTTAAGTCAAAAAAGGGCAAGTCAACCGACAACCCCTCGGAACCCCTTGACACAACGTGTCCAAGCTTTGCTTTCCCGCTTGCCTGGCCAGCGGAAAACCGTGCTTTTCTGCTGGATCCCGGGCCATGTTGGGATAGGTGGAAATGAGCAAGCGGATTCTGCAGCAATAGGGGCCCTTTCTGGCCCTCTCGCAAGGGATCTCAGCCTTGTTCCCTCGGACGCTTTTCCAACTCTGCGTCTGAGGTTACACGCTTTTTGGCAAACCTCGTGGGATGGACAGGACGGCAATAAATTACGAGCTATTAAAGGCACTGTTGAGGAATGGCACTCGGCGTGTCACCGCAGTCGCCGTGAGGAGGTGTTGTTGGCCCGTTTGCGCATTGGTCACACTCGACTTACTCACTGTTTCCTTTTGCGGGGGGTTGACCCTCCTGAATGTTATTGGTGTCGGCGGCCACTTACGGTCTGGCACTTCCTTGTTGATTGTTGCCATCTTGATGGTTTACGTCGTCGTTTCCATCTTCCGCATGACATTGTGCGTCAATTGGGCGATAAGTCTGTCCTCCTGTCCGGTGTTTTTCAATTTTTGCAGGAGGTACAGATGTATGACAAGATTTAGATTAGGGGTTTGAATAATATCTCTGTAAGTGTGGTGCAGTGGCAACCCGGACCACTGCACTGTGACTGAGGTTGGCGCTAATGACCACGTTGTCGACGCGCCATTAAGCCTCAATTCCCCCCCCCTCAACCGACAAAAAGCCTTTCAGAATTTTGAAGGTAAGTATGAGGTCGGCCTTGAGACGTCATAGCTCCAAAGATTCCAAATTAAGTTTTTTTAGGCGGGCATTGTACGGCAAGTGTCGCATGCCAGTTAGAGATTTTGTGAAGTGGCGCTGAGTGGATTTAATATGATCGATATCCTGCATGGGATAAGGGCACCAGACAGGAGTAGCATATTCCAGTAAGGGGCGAACAAAGACCTTATATGCCCACAGCTTAGTGTTTACACAACCCGAGGTGAGTGCTCGCTGGACAACAGCAAGACTTCGATTAGCTTTTGACACGATGTCACCACAGTGGGTGGTGGATTTAAGACTGGCATCAACCCAAATTCCCAAGTCCTTAACAGAGAAAACTCCTGGCAGTGGGACCCCATCCAACACATAAGTGCACACTGGATTACCATTCCCGATATGGAAACTTTTACATTTTGCGGTAGATATTGGTAATTGCCAGTCAATGGACCAACGAAAAACATGACTGATCCCTGCCTGAATACATTCATTATCATGTGAATCAGTGATCACACTGTGAAGCTTGAGATCATCTGCAAATTTTAGCTGTTGGGTAATGTCCATGCCCAATGCAGCTCATCATAGGGAAGCTGTAAAAATTTTCTTCTGTAAATTTGATTCTGCCAAAATAGACATAATTTCCGAGAGTTTGGGTTTGGATTTTCATTTTCACAGAATTAATTTTCATAGAATAACGACCTCAAAATGGATTTCTGCGAAAATGGACGTTTTTTCTTGCCAAATTGGTTTACACCGGGTAGTATGCTGTAATTTTTGTTGTCAATAGCATACTGTACCCAATCTGTAACAATGGGCCAGGTAAGTGATAATATTAAGTGATAATTAGGTTCAATGTGAGATTATTCTTACTGTAATAATTTATTCTTACTTTAATGATTATTTTTATTTTAATTCAATTTTGGCCGACTTTAAATCAAGAAGATGACCAGTTTTCACAAAGTATAATTCCTAATGCGTATTCCATATCGAGCTTCACAACAGCTACGTTATGATTAGCTTTACTACGGCTAAAAGGCTTGAAGGCATAAAGGCACATCGACAGCTTGGTCATTAGCGCCAACCTCAGTCACAGTGCAGTGGTCTGTGCTGAAATAGCAAATTGTCTGGCCCCGAGGATACCTAGTTAATAAATGGGGCGAGACAATTACCCCTTTCAGCTGTACAAAACCTCCCCCCCCTCCTAACTCAACTTAGAACGAGCCAAATTTGGAAACACAGAAAAAAATACCCTCATGTGAAGAAAAATACAATCAGCCTACATTGCCATTAATGGTGACATTTCTTAATATTTTCTCACCTAACCATATTATTGAAGACTGGGTACAGTGCTTTATTGACAACCATAAAATCAACCATAATTCCCCAGTGATGTAAGCTACTTGAAAGATATTTGAGATGTTTGGAGTTTCAGGGTTAGTTAAAAACTGCTGGTGCTTGATATTTTGAAAACTTGAAGGTGTCAACTTGCATGTCTTTATTGTTTATTGTTTTTCTTTCATTTTAGCTTCCTCTACTGAAACGGCGTGTATATTCACTGAAAATTATGCTAATTTGGTTTTAATAAATGACCTGTAGAAATTCCTTGAAGAACGGAGCTATTTACTTTTAACACATGTGAGAAATGAGACCTATGAGACATAAGTCTCCTACGAAATATCTATGAGACATGATCATCTCATGAGACTACTATGAAACTTCTGTTATGAAGCACCTTTGAGACATAAGCATACTGTTAGACTGCTCTCAGTACTAACAGGTTAAGGACTCATTTCGAAACTCTTTTAAGACTTTTAAAGAGATGAGAACCCTGAGTTTTTCCCCAAGCAAACAGCGGATGCTAATGGTGTAACTAATAGAACTTTTTGATTTTTCAGATCCTCGGCACAATCGTTTCCTATCTCATCATTTTATCACAACTTCGATCAGATGACAAAAAAGGAGTGATGGCTTTCAATGATGGGTTGAATTGCAACAATACCGCTGGATAAACATTGATAACCTTCGGAAAACTAAGGATATCCTATACTCGGACTGCAAAATCATTATAACACTTATAATTAATTTTCTGAAAGTAATTCTTCCTGCGGCAAAGAAATTCTGTGAAAGACTTGCGTAGAGCGCAAATAACAAACATAAGGTAATAGTGAATTCAATTTGCTGTTCCTAGAGAGCAAGAAGTCTTATCTCGAACATGGAATAATCGGTTGAAATGGAAGCTAAGTGCCTGTATAGTGTACTGTTGAGTGAACAACTCTACAGCTTTACAGTTCGGTCACTAAAATATAATATCCGTTCCATCTCCAAGCACAGAGCAGACGAATGTGATAGTACTCCAAGGAGCAAGTTTAATAAACACAGAGTGTTCTGTTGTTAACCTCACACTTAGTTGGACAATTATAGTGCAAACGGAGTTCCCTTTTGTGTACTTTATTAACTTTGCTTCAATTTTTGTTTATGAATCTTTAATGAATCAGATCTCATGAATATCGGTATTATCATGCAGAACTTCAACTGATAACAACGAATTCTTGAAATCATCTGCGCGACCGTTTTCTGTAGAAGAAGTAACAGTTCGAATTTTTGTTTTCTTTCCACTAAAAGAGCAACATAATCGACTTAAACTAAATATACCACAATTCGCCTTTCAACTTCAGTTTTAAATCGAATTTTTCCTCGTCATTAATTGGCCATCAAAAACAAACCACGGAGATTATTAAGATTATATTCTCATTAGAGCAAGCAGTTTGCTTTCATTCTAGTTTTGCCCATATTAGGCCAATGACGTCATCTTTGTGAATCAACCTAACTTTCACGAAAACACGAAGATACGAAGATACACGAAGCAATCCTTTTTATTTTTCTGAAAAAGTAGTACTCATGTTTCTTTTGCTGTGTTTTAGCTTTTCTTTTAGGTAATCTACAGACGCTGGCTTGAATTAATGCTGCTAAATTTATATAAATTAGAAGTAAAGCGTAAAATAAGCATAAAATACGAACGGAAGACTTAAAAATGTAATGGTGTACTAAAGAACCAAACACAAGAAAAATATCATGTAAGCAAGCCTTCAGCATCGCACTTATACGTGTAAAAGAAACACCGATATCCCATGTGAAGCTGGAGATTTTTGTAGACGTTGTAACTCGATGCTGATAACTTGCATATATTTTTTTTGTATCGTTTTGTAAAGCTAACATCATATTTGACACGCTTGAGCATTTTATTTTTCGCATTAGTCAATCTATTATTGCTTATTGGGAGAATTTAAACACATTCGGAAGAACTTTTGTTTTTAGTCAGCAAATAGCATCAATTAATTTGCGAGTGACAGGCGAAAAGTCCGAACAATAGCAAGTGAAAATCGAAACAAGCCTTGTTAATGCCTAAAATTTAAAAATGAAAAATTAAAATCGGTTCATTTGATCGATCTTCAGGTCAGGGCAAAGAGTCCCAACTACAATAAAAACAGGATATGGTCGTTCTGTGGTAGCCTAATAATTCAATTGTTGTTGTCGTTAAAATGTTAAAGTGAAATTTCGTTGGCCTATGTCTGTTCTGGGGAAAACTATTTACGGTTTCAAAGTTTGACGTTAATCTTCAAATGACAAGCTGATGCAACATAGGGATTTTGACAAACTACTAACATGTCCATCCATCCAGTATGTCCACTCTGATCCGCATCTAGCTGGCTGGCTGGCTGTGTGCATGTTTGAAATGTTGTTGTATATTGTCTAGTGTAACTGTAAATTTTTATTTTCTCAACTTTTGTTTTTAATTGATTGTTTTTGTAAGTTCATTTTGTCATGAGCGGAGTCATGGCTCCTAGTATGGACCTTAAAGGCGGTTATCTTGATATCAACAACAGCGTAATTGTTGTATTACTTTTTCAGTACCTGCTTAAAGAGATGAGTGGAACCCAAATTAGCAATAAATATTAGTATTAAGCGGAGTCAACATTATGAACGTATAAACATTACAAGTGCGTAGCAAATATGACGAAACAATTCAAGTACATACATCGTGAGTCCGGGAATTTTATCCATGTCTTCAGCTTGGGCCGCCAGTGTACTAAATCCAATGAAAGGGACTAAAGATGGCACGTGATCTTTTTCGTCGTAATTGCTGCTGACTCATCATTTTTATCAGTTTACAGTGTTCGCTCCAAATGCGTTTCATCGTTTAATACCCGTTCAATAAATTGTCATTCTATGCTTTCATTAATTTTTTTTTCAATATTTTTAGGTCGTTACTACCATTGTTTCCTACCTGATAATTCTGTCTCAACTTCGGACAGATGCCAAACACAATGCATAATAATGATAAAATACCAACAAATGGGTTCAATGGGGCACCTTAGTCGCTCTGAACCACCAGAGGCGCTGTGGTACTACTGGTCCTTCGCGCTTCACTCGCGCCTATACACAGCATTGCGCGCTACTATTTCGCTCGAACAGCGTCAACAAAAAATGCCTCGTGTATTTGTATTTCGAAGTGTAAGAACTGGGAAAGCAGTCATGGCTTCCCAAAAGACCCAGTTCTACGAAAACGGTGGCAGATATCCATTAAACGAGTCGATGAAATGCCCGGAAAACACTTCAAGGTCTGTAACCTTCCCTTCAAACCCGACGATTATCGTGTCGAAAGTTTATTAGACAAGTTGCTTGCTCACAGATTCATATAACCAACAGACAAAACGTTAAAGAAAACTAAACGTTCGTAGCAACGATTATTACACATCTCGATGATCAAACGGTCGTCCGATACACTGAACAACATACACGTTTGACTTTAGTGATTTGTAATAATAATAAATTTGCTTAATAAATAACTCCTAAACCGTGTAACTAAAGTTTTAGTTTTACTATAACAATATTCTACGGTGGGTGAAAATTCCATTCCCTGGCAAAAATAAAACTGGATAGAATTAACATTTTTTAGTCTTACTAACGATGGATTTCGGTTGGGTAAAGTTTCATCTAGAAAGTATATTGTAGGTTCTGACCTTGATTGGAATATTGCCACTAGTTTTGATCTTCTGCAACAAACCCCAAAAAGCTAGTTCCTAACCTAATGCATACTTTGTTTAGGAGACAACTTGAATTTTTTGATTTTTCGTGAGTTTATGGTCTCAATCCAGTCCTCATTAGACCCAATAGTCAACATGCCGATGCTAAATGAAGGGTTGCCAGCAATGACTTTTTTTGGGGGGGGGGGGAGGGGAAAGAGAGAATTTTATCTAGAAAGTATTTTGTAGGGACGAACTTTGCTTGGAATATTGTCACTAGGTTAATCTTCTGCAACTAACCCTAAAACTAGAGCCTAACCTTATTCAGGCCAACGTGCTACGCATGAAAATAATATTAGTAGCGAATCATATCTCGGGAAAAAAAAGACTCAGAAAAAAAGCCATTTTATGGTGAAACTCGTACGCTGCCTGGTGAAATTCAAACCACGGTAAAGTGACCTGACGTACCTTTGATACCCTAATAACACCGTGGTAAAACAACAAGAACAATATAAAGTTTTTTTTATTTTGACTTTTTTCCCCCCATCGGCAATTTTTAGCAGCTTTTCCCCCCTGGCCTTTTTTTATTCCTCTTTGCGTATGCTTTTTTTTCGCTTTTTTTTTCCTTAATTTTTTTTTTTGCGGTTTATTTTTCCTGTTAATTTTTTTTTATCCTTCAACTTATTTCCTTCATCCTATTTGTTTTGCCATTTTTCGGTTTATTTGTGTTTTGGCGCGGGCTAGTGTCCTAAATGCATTTTTTTTAACAGTTTGCATTCAGGGTGAAGTAATGCGTACCCGGGCCACGCCCACGGCCTATGTTAACATTGTCAACCAACCTTTTTTTTTATTGGGGGGGAGGGGAGGGGGGAAGGGACTAAATTTTATGTGTCCAACTCCAAATCTTCATACATATAAAATATGCAGTCCTCCCTGCGTGTTCAAAATGAAGTATATACTTATCCGAACCCGGTTCCCACTGGCTATGTGTACAAAAGTTGGTGCTAACAGAATGGAGTTGTAGCGATGATTTTTCTTTTTTTCTGTTTATTTAGTAGCCACCCTGCATATTTTACATTTAATAATCAGAATGAAGTAACTTTCAACCTCGTCTGTCAAATCTTGTTTTTTTCCCATGTGTCGAAGCTCCATGTCGCAATAAATTGTGCTTGAGCTGCTCGATCGGTCTTGGTTCGTAGTGAACGCCAGCCATTGCTTCCACGCGAGAAAAGAGTCAAGGACCAGCAGCCCACGACTCCTCCTGGCGGCAATCGCGAGTGCTAAGGTGCTCCATTGCAGTGATAGAACATAAACAGAAAAACAATCTTGATAGTGTACAGTTGAAGTAAGAAGTGCATAAAGAATACCTGTAATATTAGGAAATAATGTAATGGTTTTAGATTTTGTTACACTGTGTGATGGATTAGTGTTCAGCTTGGTCATGGCGAACTATTATATTAAGAAATGTTTCTTAGAAAATTAAAGAAATCACCTCTTAAACATGAATGTATAGATGAATAATTGATCTATCCATTCATGTTTAAGAGGTGATTTCTATAATTTTCTAAGAAACATTTCTTAATGTAATAGTTGGCCATGACGAAGCTGAACACTAATCCATCACACAGTCTGGCAAATCTGTCTTGTACAGATCTAGGAAGCCTTGGTGTCGGATCGAGGTTATTCTATGATCGAATTTTTATTTTCAACATATTGCTGACAAATTAAACGGACAAACGCGACAAAATCAGTTCTTCAGTCCTTGTGTTTCGCAGCGTATTATATTTTTAAGCTAAAATAATAGTTCATAAACTAAATATTAGTTTTGTAATGAAATGAATTTACGTATTTGCGCATGTTGTAATAAAAATGCTATGCTATACTACAATAATTGTTGAACTCTCTAGCATAAAAAAATCTGCATTAAAATAGTCAGTGCACAAAGAGCTAAACCCACAAGGAATAATAAATTTTTAAGACATGTTTAAGAATATGTTTCCATCTAACTGGACATGTCGATTAAGAAGACAAAACGGTTATCTAAAACATGTGTTGCTTTAAATTTTAAAACAAAGAATATTCTGGTTTTAAATAGCTTGTAACTGCTGTATTTGTTACATAATTGCAGATGGAGTATAATTTATATTACAGAAAATCTGACAAACTCATGTTTCCTTTTTTAACATTTTTGGGCAGACACGATCGTTTTCAACAGCAACAAATAAAGCTATTTAAAAATGCTAATTTAAAAATATATCGCAAAATTAAAACATCAACAATAATATTTACCATGCAAAACATCTGATATGCTGCAGTCAACAAGATCCACCCAAAACCAAAACTAATAAGAGAAGCCGCCAAGTTTACAAAAAGGGTCGGCCTTTCAAATAGTGATTTCATTCAACCAGGGAAAGGCCGCCAAGGTTAATCCTATTAGCCAAGTTAATCGCACCTACTAATAGTTCGAAGGTTAAATGAAAACTAGAAGATTGCTACTAGCGGTAGCAATCTTGAAGTTTTCATTTAACATCCAAAGTATTATTCGGTGCAATTAACTTGGCTAATAGGATTAACCTTCGCGGTCTTTCCCTGGTTGAATGATATCACTACTTTGCAAGGCCGACCCTTTTTGTAAACTTGGCGGCTTCTCTTACCAGTTTTGGTTTTGGGTGGATATCACGACTTTCATAGGTCTGTGAATGTAAAAAAATCTCATGATATAATTCTCACCCCTACCATTTTTTGTCTGGAGGTATTTCATTGTATGAATATTCTCATTCATAATTTTCACATTTCCTATTGTTATTCCAAATAAATTAATAACAAAGCGTAACAGCACTGGCGTAACGTACAGGTAGGCTAGGTAAGCATTGCTTACAAGCCTCTGCAACTCGGGGGCCCGCTAGGCGTCGAAATATGGACAGGACAACATCATTGAGATTTTTGCATTGAGAAAAGCATACTGAAAGTATCGCCTTACGAGCCTCAAGTAGTGAACTAACTAAGGTATGTAAATTTCATGTTCAAAGTGCAATATGTTATAAGCAAGTTCAAGTTCCCATTTAAAAAGTGTAATCATGTAGCTACTAAGCAAAGCAATATTCGAGTAGCAAAGCAATTATTCAACAGTTACGTATGCTAAAAAATGCCACTCAGATATGTTTTTTTATTTTTATTTTTTCAAACTCTGTTTGTTTGCATTACGAAGTAATATTTTTTTGGCTGAAAAGTTGTTGGTTGTTCGGGTAACGTAAACCAAACAATGTAAAGTATGTGTATCATTTGGACCAAGGCAGTCGAAAAGGTCAAAGGTCGAAAGATCAAATTGGGGAGGGCCCGACCATAAATTTTGCCTACGGGCCCAGAGACACTTTGTTACGCCATTGCGCCATAGCATGGTAATTGCAAGGATCTAATCAATTCCTATGGAATAAAAGATACCCTGCGTATTATTGAACCAGTAATGAAAAATGTATTCGGGTCGTGGGGCAGATAATTCATTTTGAATTCGCGTACCGTAAAAAAAACTATTTGGATTTGGTGGAGAAAAAAACGACCAAACCTTTGCAATAAAAGATAACTCCGTCTGTTAGTGAACCATTACCATTATATGTTTTTATTGTGAACCTGGCCGAATGCCACCATAAACCACCTATTTGCAACAACAATGAATTCTGACAATTAGGTACTGAAACGATAAGCGTGTAATACTTAAGCATGTTATAATCTACTGTTGGATGACAATACAAATAATGGTTACAACAATAATTTTGCACTTACGAGCCACTTCAGAATCACGTGCTTCTAGCTGCAACCCCCATTTTAGAAAAAGGTACTTTCCTATATGACGCTTTTTCTGTCTGCCGAAATTTAGATCAGGCAACTTTTCGTAATCAGCTGTAGACGTGTCGTTATACCCTATGAGAATTAACATGGCAGCCTGCGGACTAGTTACTAGTTACTAGTCACCAGCAACACAAATCAACGTTATTGAGGACACTTTCTCTCCATGAAGGACACTTTCCCACATTTCGTGTTGAGTTTTTCTTTGTTACTGGACCCAAGACACCTGATTCAAACGATTTGCAAAGATTTCTACCGCATGGGGAATTTACACCAGTATGCTGAAATCACGTATAAGTTGGTTTCAGTTAAAAGACACAGTCTGCTAGTGAGCCGCCATCTGACAACAATTACACTCTAACAATTAAGCCCCAACAACAATAAAACGTCTACTTGGCGGCGACACACTAGCGTGTGTCTAGATATGGACGCATTACGCATCTTGGAACATTTCACCTCGAATATTTTTCCCCCCATTATTACATCAGTTTTTTATAACTAGTTAATGTTTTCCAGAGTCCTAGATTTTTTATTGTGAATAAAAATAAGTTTATAAGATTCAAGCCATAAAAGGATCATCATAACCTCTGTGTGCCTTGAACATTTACAAGAAGTGGTAAAAAAGGCAAGTCTTCAGGCAATCAGCCAGCATTGTGATTCCCCCTCCCCCTTCCCAAGTTAATGGGGCAAGCACAGCCATGTTGTCAGAGATCACATCTGTTAAGAAAATTGTTTCAGTCAATCCCATTCAAATATTTCTTGGATGTATAGAGCCGATTGAGAAATGCCAGAAACATTAAGTGAACGATAAAATGGGGCAAATATATTAAACACCACGTGGACAATTTGTAATACTAATAAGAATTTCCTAATTTATAAAAAGTAGCCTGATTCATTCACACTCATTTTACACTTTATTAGAGCCTTAATTTTCGGGTCTCTTGAGGTGCTTTATCTAAGAAGACACGTAGTTGTGATACAACACGTCAAACCTGTTAACTGACGGCATTTGTATATTCGACCAGTGCTTGCTTTTATAAAAATTTACAGCGTAGTACACGTCCGTTTCCTTGTTACTAGTTACGTTGATTTTCACAGACCGTTTGAAAAATTACTGTCACTATATACGCAGTGTATTGTTGGAAAGAGAAAATACTGGATTATAGCATTAACCATTTAACGCCTCAACTAAACTTTGGGCTATTTTAAAATTGTACTTAGGTAAGTTTTCGGATTCGAACTGGCATTCTTCTTGGTTTAGAGATAACAATGCTAACGAATGGGTGGTGCTTGCTTGCTTTGCACGGAGTCCCGCGAAACACACCGCAAAGCTCGCATTGCACCTTGGGACTTTTTGTGTTAGAAGGCAAGCAATGTAAAGTAACATTGAGTTATACTTACAGTTGTCAATTTAATTCCCTGAAGTTTTACGAGACAATTAAGACAGCAAAAACAAAACCAAAATTGCCTTTCATAATAAACTTAACCATAGAAATTCCCACGACTCTTCCTTAACACAGAAGTAGTTGATTTGAATTTGAGGAGGTTAGCATCAAAACCAGCCAAACAAATTTTAGGGGAAGAAAATAAAACTGATTAAAAGAAACTGGAAGAATTGTATAGATGTACATTTTTGGTTTTGTGATGCATGTTATCGATATGACCAAGTGTCCGTATAAAACAAAAAGTATGTATGTATAGTCCCTCCCGTATTTGATACATGGATTCTCATTCGGCCTAAATTATGCGCTCCAATTTATACTTATTTCAGAGACAACTTAAATATATTTGCTCTTCTTTTTTTATAACCTGAATTTCACTTAAACTTGCCTATGGTAATCGATTGAACGCAGCAGATGTACAAAACAGCAGTTTAAACTACATTACCTTACATGATATAATATAAAATTATTTTGACACGCACACATCATTAAATACACACACATCAGTAAAACCTTTAGTAAGGATAAATGTGAGATTATGACCAAAAGTACAGTTTAATGGCAGGCAGTAAATAGATATTAGTCTGGTACCATTGCACTTCTCTGTTACAACCTGAACTTCACAGCTATTTGTGCAAGAAATGGATTCCACGCAGCAGTTGAACGAGACAGCAGTTTAAACTACATTACCTTACAAATGATAAAACACGAAATTATTTTGACATGCACACATCAGTAAATTTTAGCCTTTAATAAGGATAAATTGCAGTTTATGACCAAATGTATGGTTTAACGGCAAGCAGTAAACTGATATTAGCTTGGTGCTATTAAACCATTGTGCCACTATGCATATTAAACTATAACTAATAAACAATCCATCCTTCTAAACTCACGTCCCATTTCTTTCAACAATGTTCACCCAGGAAAGTAGGTGGTGTGACATTCACGCGTTTACTGAAGTCCTCCCTCTGGCAAAGCTAAACTATTATTAATAAACAAAAACTTATTGTTAAAATTTAAAAGTAAGGGTCTAAAAGTCAAAACCTGTAAGGAAGACGGACAAGCTTTGACTGTAAGGGTCTAGGTGTCAAATTTGGCCAGTAAGACGCTGCTAAGCATTAGACCCTTACTACCCGGCTTTTGACGAACAGCTGTCTGAAATCGTCCTATAAATACCCATGAGATGATCCAATGATAGTGGGGGTGTGGGATTCCTACTTTGCTTTAGGTTGAAATTTTGTTTCGGTTTGATAACATGGAAGCGATTCCAAGCAAGACAACCTGCTACAAGCGTAAGCGATACACCCATTCTGTCTGAGTTACTAAGTCATTAATAAACACACATATATCGCTGGAAATAATATTAAAGAAAATTGGAAATTAGCCAACAGCGAAAATCGTACACTAGAAATAACGTAGTTCAGTAAGCCACCTTTATGCACTTACGTTTCATGGGAGTGCAACGGAGAGATTAAGGCGCTATGGAAGTGATCTGGAGGCGTACTGGGTGGTCGGTTCATGCAACTCCGATTTAACGTAAGTGCATAAAGGTGGCATACTGAACTACGTTATTTCTAGTGTATGATTTTCGCTGTTGGCTAATTTCCAATTTTCCGTACTAAGTCATTAACATGATCACCGGGTAGTAAGGGTCTAATGCTTAGCAGCGTCTTACAGGCCAAATTTGACACCTAGACCCTTACAGTCAAAGCTTGTCCGTGTTCCTTACAGGTTTTGACTTTTAGACCCTTACTTTTAAATTTTAACGATACGTTTTTGTTTATTAATCCGTGTTACTTTGAGAATTGTAATAAATAGGTGAGGTGGTGGATGAGGGGTTAGGTACGTGTGACACCTTTATATTTAATTTGTTGTTTGTTTTGTTGCACCGCCTTTAAGCTCGGTAAATAGCTATGGCCTTACTAACCTGGCTATCGCTAATGTTAACAATAGAAACAAATCCTTTAGTCTTCAGTCTGTCTTGCAGCTGGCGTTTGCTGAATGGCATTGTTGCATACCAACAATGTTTAAAACAATGTAAAACAATCAATCTTGTCGTTTAGAGCTCCGTAACCCCTGAACCACTTGACTAATTAGAAAAGGCCTTATGGAAAGGGCACATCTACGGAGCAATACCTATAAGATGAGCTAAAAACCAGCTTTACAGGAAAAATAGTTTGACCTGTAGAGAGGACAGACGAAAGGTACATCCCCAGAACAAGAACAAGAAGTTGTCTATTTGGCCCCTCTCTGTATCTCGGGTTTGGCTGGACTGAATTTCACAATTTTTGGACTGTAGACAGGCCTTGACTAGTCAAGGCTAGATTCCAAATTTGGTTTAAAAATTTTCAATTTTGACGGAGTTATAAGCTCTCAAAGTTGAAAGTTTAACACACAGATCCTAGGTCAACCCTTACTAACACTGGCTATCGCCAGTATGATATCTCCGTTCCCATTCAATCTTTTTCGACCAAACTTGGTCAGATAGTATATATTGGTATGGGAGATGTATTTGAAATTATTAAATTTTGTGCAAAAGTAAAGGTGAGGACCCATACATAAATTTGAAAACCGTTCACTTTTGGTTGTTCTGCCACCGTTTCAGAATAAAACTACGGCACCTACCTAAAATCTGAAATATGATCTAAGCCAGTAAACGTATGGTCCACTAGATGGCAGCTACCAATCAATACCCAAAAATGCCAAACTTTGGTAAAAATAATTGCGAATTCACATATTCACTAGAAAACCATTATTTAAAATCGGAAGTTAGCATTAAGGACCTTGGAATATACCTGTCATCAGACTAAAATTTCTTTAACCACTGTAATGAGGTGGTTTCCAGAGCAAAGCGAATTGGATACATGCTAAGACGGCGTTTTGTATCTCGTGATGTGACAACTTTAATTAAAGCTTATACCATTTATGTACGGCCTATTCTAGAATACGACAGTCCAGTAAGGTCTACTCATGTCTTAAAAGATATCAAATATCGATTCTGTACAAGCATCTTTTACTAAATATCTTTCACGATGCTGTAACCTCTCGTATATACATCGACTAAACCACCTTGACCTTGAGTCTTTGAAGCTACGGTGACTTCATGCTGACCTTTGCTTTACCTTTTCAATTTTGCATGAGCTTGCTAATTTAGATCCAAAGCTCTTTTTCTGTACTCGAGGTAATGAATATACTAGAGCTCATATCTTTAAATTAACAGTAGCAGCAGTAAAAAAGATTGCAGAAAGTACTTCTTCTCAAATCGTGTGGTGCACCCGTGGAAATGCCTACCATCGGCGGTGGTGAACTCAACCAGTCTACAGTAATTCTGATGTGGTCTCAGAAAGACTGATCTTTCAAAATTCTTAAAGTGTTTCTAATTTTAACTAATTGAAACAGTGTAATGGCAACATCTTTAAGTAGCCACATGTGTTTTATTAATATTCCTCTATATTAATATATTAGTTATATCCGTTTTTAATTGTTTTTATTTTATTAGTTGTTTTTTTATTACGATTGTTTGCCTGTAATTATAATTTTAGGACAGGCGTTAGAGGATATTGAGCATCCCTTCCTGACTTCCTTTTGCCAACTTTTGGTAATAAATCAAGGACCATGCTAGTGGTCCGTCCGCCAAGTTCAATAATTGTCGCACTTCATTGTAACTTCATTGTAAGAAAGTCATTGTTTAACTCCTCCATTGTTGTTGCATGGCCACTAGCTTTGGTACTTTATCGGAAACCAGAGTTGAGCGTATTTCACGATGATGAGGATAAATACCTATGCAGAGAAACGGCTTGAAAATTGTTGGAAATGGGCAGTCTTTGTGCCCTACAAGCAATAGTTGTATCATATCAAAAACCAAAACCGGTAAAAGGGGCCGCCAAGTTTCGAATGGTTCGCCCTTTAAAATGAGTGATATCAACACACCAAAACATTAGCCAAGTTAATCGCATCGCTTTAATAGTTCGAAGGTTAAATGAAAACTAGAACATTGCTAATTTCTGTAGCAATGTTCAAGTTTTCATTTAACGTCCAAAGTATTATTTGGTGCGATTAAGTTGGCGAATGATTTGGTGTGTTGATATCACTCCTTTGAAGGGCCGAACAATTCGGAACTTGGCGGCTCCTTTTACCAGTTTTGGTTTTTGATTTGATATCAGTCCTTTTTTAAAAATTGTGTATTAGACTCAACTCCACTACCGTGCAGATGGGTAATAAAGTGGCATGTCAATTGTACTTGTTGTAATTTGTTTTATTTCGTTAGTTTTGGTGTGTTGATATTACTCCTATGAAGGGCTGAACCACTCTCAACTTGGTGACCTCTTCACCAGTTTTTGCCATTGTTTATTTTGCTTTGTTTTTAGAGAGGGTTTATTTTTCGTGAATTGGACGTGAATACAATTTCTTTGGCAACGTTGTTTAGATTCATCGTGCTACACTAGTGTGTGTCTAGACACGCACGTCAGTATACACGTTGTCATTGCCCGAAATTTGGTTGTCCAATGAGAGACGATGCCGACAATACTAACAATGGTTATAACAATGTTTTCGTACTTACGCGCCAACCCACGCCATCCTCGTTACACCTCTAAGCTCCAAACCATAAAAAGGTACGCAGTTCGTATCGTACTGTAGCCATTCGTCCAATTTCATAGCTGGAAGCCTTCCCGTTATTTCCGTATCGATGAATAATCACCCTATGGGAATTAACATGGGGTTGAGCCGACTAGAATTAGCTAGCAGCTAGCTAGTAGCTAGTTACACATTTTCAACGTTATTGAGGGTTAGATTTTGCATTGAATGCAGCTTAGCTGGCATTCCTACACGAGTTAATTTTTGTCAGGTGGGTCATTGCTCTTGATTTCAACACAATTTAAGCTTTTGTACCGCATTATTATTTTTCCTCAAGTACCTGAAATGTGCATAACTATGCTTCAAGATATAAGACACTGACGCTATGGCGCCACGCTACAATGGTTTACAACCTCGACAATTGAATTGATGTGATGTTTGTTGTGATGATTGTAACCAAACTTGGAGCAACACACTAGCGTGTGTCTAGATTTCAATCAAGTGCAGAAACTGTATCAGATAAAAGTGTGTGAAGATCGTTGATTTCAGCTGACTACTATATAATGACTACTGACTACTAATTCCGCACATATAAAATAAATTATTCGACCGATATGAATGAAATTTGGTATTCAGCACTCTTTTAACTCCCATACGTGCCTTATAAGGTTTGACGTTTGGGGAGGCATAACTAAAACGATTGCAATCATTTGTAATGCTATTTTTCTGTATGTTGGGAAAACGCCACCGGCGATCAAAATAAGCATTACGCCTTTCCATGATTTAATACAGGCCTCAGGCAAATGCTATGCTCCCCAAAAAGTCTACAGCATGGTAACACCAGTACCTACAATACACCATCACACCAGTTCACCGTTAGACTATTACACTATTACACTTTTAAAGCTTTACACCATCTCCCTTGATACACTGACACACCATCGCACCACTACACCTGGCACAAAACACACTACCTTACGCACTACACCCAAGTTCACCAATACACTCCACAAACAGTGCACCAACACTGCACCACCGCTGCACCACATATAGCCAGAGCCTGCACAAGTGTCACCGGGAGCCGTCACGCCAACGCATAAAGGCACACTCACCGTTTCCCCCATTTAGGGAGAGTTCAGGTGAGCATGGAGAATACACCATCACACACACTTCCACGCAAACGACTGGAGCCGCATGCCGCGTTTCACATACGGCCCTCCCTCTCTTTCTCATCCAGGGAAAGTTCAGGCAGGCCACACCCACAATCCGCACAATATCACACAGCAGAGCGGCGCACTACATCACCTAGATCTCAGCAGCGCCGGGAGGAGGGTGTTTAAAGACAAACTCCTGTTTTCACACATAACACTACAGCCTGGCAATTGGATGCTGCTCCTGGGAGTGCGACAGAAGGCTGGCAAGAGTTGGGAGAGCGACCTACCATGGGGCCAAGCGCCTGCACTCGCTAGAAACTTTCAGCACACAAGCAATAGGTGCTCTGGCAATTCGTCAACCAGACAAACTGAGAAGTAAGGGTAATCTACCCACCCATACTGCAACCGGTGAGCCCAAAGCAGCGTAAAGCCCACACGCAACCGCGACACGATCTTGGCATGGCCGTAAGAAAGTCTGTCAACATTGGACGTGGTGGAACACGTCGGGTGGACAGCATAGAACGAGTGCCAATGCAAACGGACGGCCAGAAATAACAGGCAACCACAACTTTGTTGATAAAATGCACGCGCTACTTGCGTGTAGTTGGTCACATGGCTTCGGGGGTACTAAGCTCTTAATAAATCCGCAGTCCGCGTAGCTTATTGTTGATGATTGAATGGAAATCAGCAAACGCTTTAATTTATATGATTGAAGTCCTTACTCCAGCAAAACCTTTAAAAAATAATATCTCCGTTTGTATTCAATATTTTTCGACCAAACTTGGCCAGATAGTAGATAACTGGGCAGTGGCAAAAATTAAGACGCCACACAAAAAAAAAACTACAAAAGAAGTGATATCTAAAACAAAAACCACAAGGGTGAAAGAACCCACCAAGTTTCAGCCAATCAATGTATTGATATCAGACATAAAAAAGCTGCCACCAAGTTACTACATTAGTTGCCAAGCTAACCCCATCCACTATTACGTCACAAGTTAAATCAAAAACTTGATCATTGCAACCGATAGTAACAATGGCCACGATTTTGATTAACCTTTGATCTAATACTTGATGGGATTAGCTTAGCAACTAAAGTAGTAACTCGGTGGCAGCCATTTTGGCTCTGATATCACTACTTTGATTGGCTGAAACTTGGCGGGTTCTTTCACCCATGTGGGTTTCGTGGGTTATTTAATATTATTATTATTAGCAGTATTATTATTTCCTGAATTCTTCATACTCAAGCGACCACTTTTTCAATTGGTCGAGCTATTCCGGAGATACGAGGCCCTAAATGATCATTTTTATTATTTTACATTGTTTTAACCATTGAACAAGTGTGTCTCCCTGGGGACTCGGGGTGATTGTTTATGGTGCTGGTGTATAGTGCTTGTACAGTCCCGTTCAAAAGTAAATGTCCAAGCCTATACTAAATTTAAACAATAGCCTCTCGCTCTTCAAGAATGACTGGAATGTACGCAGCTGCGTACGAGAGCGTGGTATTGTTGCAGTAAGCTTCACGTATGGCGTACCAAACCATTCAAATAAGCAACGAAATGCTTTGTTGACCTAGCTAACAAATACGGTAAAACAAAGACTTCATGTTGTTATTAATTTATAAAATATGAATGATTAATTCGTTTTTTACCTAATGATGTTGCCTTCACCTGATACTCATCATATTTCTTTTGAATAATGTCTTTAAAGCCTTTAGCTTTATGCTACTCCTTTATATACTTAAATCAACTAACCAACACGACTTTCATTTCATTGTGGCCAGGTCATCGTGGCTGGAGAGTGGCAGAACTCATGAGCCATCACATATTGGCGTGCCTTCATTAAATTATTTCTGCCTAATTTTTGCTAGTTGAAATTGTGATATGAAATTAAAAATCGGTCAATAAGAAATTTTCACTTTTCGCATTTTTCCTTTGAACGATTAATCTGTAACTCCACATATCAATCGTTCAAAGGAAAAACGCGAAAAGTTAAAATTTCTTACTAACCAATTTTCAATTTTTCAATGAATAAACAATAAATCAGAAGGTAAGCTGTTAACGAAGCAGACAGTCTGCGTTAAAGACTGGCCATGCTGAAGATACAATATGACTAAACTGATCGAAAGAAAGAAACGACAACTGCCCCGTCTGGGACTGTGAAAGACAGAATTTTACATTTAATGTCTAAAGCATTAATCTGAGAAATTAAGTGTATGACTCATATCACAACTTCTCACGGCAAAAACTTGGTTATAGTCTTTAATCATTTTTATTTCTGGCAAAGATCAAACAGTTTTGTTTTAATTGTAGGTTCGTTTAAGTGTTTATTCATCCAAAAATTGTCCAAAATAAAATAAAATGTATTTCTGCGCTGAGCTGGATGATCTATTGTGTATTCCAAGTTTAAGTATTGCCTTTTATTTACTCGTGTCTATTCTATATTATGATAGCAGACGTATTGTAATACGGTATGATAATACGTATTATTTTCGTTGTGGTTTTTCAAAACTCCGAATCTGTAAAAGACCAGATTTAACCAGGTTATGCTATCGATAATGTTTTTTTTTAAACCAGGTTAACGATGTATAAAACAAATGAAGAGAACGATGGAATCAACATTATGGATTGCAGTGGGTAGATTTTTTTTTAAACTTGCAGATGCTTTATTTTCGAGAAGTTAACACTAGTAGCCCCTAGCTAGAAAGAGAGCTGCGGGCAAACCAACTACTAAACGAAAAATTTGCACTGAATGAGCGAACGAAGCGAGAAAAATTCAGTGCATTTGCAACAAGTATACAGAAAAACAACTTGGTATGTCAAAGTATCACGAATTAGAAAACGAAAATGTTTTAACTGATCCGAAGTCAAAACAGCAAAGGAACACAAATAAACTTTCCCGCAAGGTTTCGTACACCACATGGTTCCAGTGATGTTTAGTCCACGTGAAACCTTACTGCTTTTATCAACCATTGGACACGTAAAAAAAACCATATCCCAAGTTGCAATATTATTATAAGATTAGTATAGTGCTATACACTCGCCTACCTTTCGTAGCTAAATTTTTCAGTATTATTCAAGTCAACTCGTCTCCTTTCCGTTCATCTTTTCTTTTCATCATACATACACCGCTTTTCAAGATTTCGTATTAAAGACTTCAGGACTCGTATTTTATTTTTATTTTCAACGGTATTTCCAGGTTTTTAAGGAGTCGCACCACCCCTGAATTACTGAATTTGTACTAAGCACACTAAGACTATGTTTTTTACGATTGTTCAGCAATATCGTTTAGCCAAGTAGAATGAATGTTTTGACTTCGGATCAGTTAAACCTTACTTTAACCTCAAACGAGTTCGTTTTTGTTTTCTAATTTAAACTGGAATTTATTTTCCGTGGCTATCTTTACCACTTATGCCTTCCCTCCCCGCCAACCATTCGCTGGCATTTCTGCAAAAACGGGAAATTCATCGTTTCAATACAATTAAACATTTCATCATGCATGAAATGCATTAATGCATTAATGCAAACTGCATTAATTAGAATAATTCTCTCCCCCCCCCCCCCCGGTAGAAAAAATATAATGCCTAATGAAGAGCAATGAAGCTACTGTTGTAGAGAAGACAAATAAGTAATAATTCCGGATACTACGACGGGATCATACTTATTTAATGACAAGCTGGTAATTTTTAACACTATTTTTTTTCACCATCAGAGCTAAGATACGTTAAATGTTTGATTGACATCTGAGAACCGGCCGAAAAAGAAACGGAATTTCTTTGTTAGAGATTCAAAATAAAGTTAAAGGAGAAGATTAACTGTAAACTCCTGTATTCGCCCTGTCCTCCTGCAGAGTCTAATCTTGTTTCAAAGAGAAATAATTTAGCGCTAGTAGCTAACCAAACAAGTTAGTTGCAGCAAACTGGTTCTACAACGGGAGTTTACTTCAAACGATTTTCGAAGTTAATTTAAGAGCTTGACGGCGAACCATAGATTTGTGTGGCGGCGTGCAACAATACCCGCTATCACGAGCAAAGCACCTGCTACTCAGACAACAGGTATAACACAAGCCATTGTTGTCGATAGCATGGACGTGGACATTTACTTTTGAACGGGACTGTACATGGAGCTTATGTGGTAAGAGTGATTATGAATGCGTTAGTTTTTAGTAGTTGCTGGCGCATGTCTTCCGGGCCAATCATAATAAACTAAACTGAAACTTTGGGAACAATGCCGATTAGCAACCGCTAGTGCCATTCTTCGTGCACGTGTTATGTCTTCGCTAAACAGTTGATTGTTGATGGGTTGATGGGTTGATTGTTGATGGGTGAATGAAAATGAATGAAATGTTTGAGTCTTGTGAGGTGATTGTTCCTGTTACAGCAGCTATATTTCGGGTGCCTAGTGAGCCATTTGTACAAGAAGTGCCTGCACATGCTGCAGAGTGTAGAGATCTTGGTACTAAGAGAAGACAGGAGTCAGAACGGGTGACAATGCGTGAGAGACTTAAGCCCTAACCAGACTGGCTGCTCGCGGCTGCACGCCGATGCAGAAAGGTGTAAAAAAGACTTCAGAATTCGTCCTTAACGCAACACCAACCACACGATTACTGCAATATTGACCTTGTAGGTACGTAGTTCCGCATAGCTTTGCACGAAATTTTCTCCTGTCTGGAGAGGCCTTTAGTGTGATAGACGAAGAGGCGATTGATGTAGAGCAATGTGGTAGTGAGTGGGGATAGGAATTAAATTACATTCACGCCCCTGTTTTCAGTTGGCTCGTGAGCTGCAGGTTGAGGCTATGTGTGAATGAGTGTGGCGTATTAGCAGTCAAAATTGGGAGTTAATTGTAGTAGTTGCGTTGTATAGCTTGTACGGTGTGAGGCCTACGTCAAAACCATAGGCCACGCATTTTTTATTTCAACCATAAATCTATATGCTTCAAATCGGACATGCATATTCAAAATTTTCCCTTTACATATCCCTTTGAAAATTTCTATTTAAAAATTTCCCTTTGAAAATTAGATATTTATTTTGCAACTCGTCGTAGAAACTTTATGATCTATGACTTTATATAACGCAATTACGCAAATAATATTGCTCCTGCCTGCTAACTCCAAATGTGTAAACATGTTACGCGGTATCGTATGCGCTTTAAATTCACTCAGAAGACTCGTAATTACCTATTTAAGTGGGTATATACATTTTAATAAATGTATAAACATATAAATGTATAAACATATAAAGTAAAAGAGCGAACAACCTACTAGCAGAAAAGTTTTCTCATCGCATTAACCATTAACTCCAAAAGTAACTATCGTGCAATGGGTAAGACTCGTTGACTTCATTTCATGGAAATAGAACGCAAAGTCACGTTATTAAAAGCCATTATAAATGTGTAGGCTATAAATTAAATATAATGTTCTTAACAAAAACCTTGAACACGCCACATTGACGGATGGTGTAATGTTTTTAACTGAAAACTAGAACACAGCAAAGTTCCGTGAGGTAAAGCTAAGGTAAGCGTAACAAATTAAAATGAATGGTTTAAACATTTGACAATATGCACATGTAATTCTAGTCCGTAGGCAGAGATCATGGTCGTTGGCTTCAAACAAACCCCTTCCCCCCAAAAAAATAATCGGAGGTTCTTAATAAATAACAATAATTTTCTGAAGTCCCTGGATTTAAGAACCAAAGTGCCGCAGATCTCGAAACTAAGGAAAAAAATGTCACTAACGTTCTGAATCATGGAAAAATAAATAAAATAATACTATAGTAGCTGTGGAATACGGAAGATTTTCTCTAATTATAACATTATACCTTTAGTTGTTTAGGACAAAATTCTAATAAAAGGTTTCACCATTTTTCATGTTTCTACAAGTTCCTGCCTGCAATTTGTCAACATTGTGTAAAGGTCTCCAAATGTTGACTTTGGACGTCTTCTTCCCACCCGCCCTCCAAAAAAAAAATCCGCAAGAGATGCTAGCGGTCTGCAATTCAGATTAGAAAAAATCATCACAAACAAACCCTATGCAGTGCATTGTGGTACGCCAATAGACAGTAAAGTGATAATATTTATGCGCGAATCACGCTGCCATGGATACTATCATGCAGTCTTGATGGAGGCTGTTTTATGTGATCGGCTATGCCATGGCCATAGAAAGGTGGGTAGCAGGGGTGCAGGCAACGCCAGTCGCCATACTGTTTCGTCAAAGGTGACAAATCAAGGTCAAGAGGTCAAAGGTCAAAGTCATGGGTCAAGGTTATCAACGTCAAGGTCAAAGGACAAGCTCACTAATAGAGGGTGCAGTGAAAATTTTTTTTGGCAAAATCGAAATGCCTGGGTGGTGGAAAGTTGTGAACTCATGTCTACACTTACCCGAAAAAATTTGTTTGATTTTGAATAATATTTAGCAGTGCCCCCAGAGAACAGAAGTTTCTTGGCTAAAAAGTGCAACTTTAAAAAAAAATTGTTTTTCAGAAAATCTGGAAGCTTGGGAGAGGCAAAGCTTCTAACTCGTACCTGCTCTTACCCATAAAATTATTTTGAGTTTGGATAATGGTTACCAGTGCCCCCAGGAGATTAAAGTTTCTATTTGTTGCCCGAAAATGTAACTTTTTCGATTATTTTGTTATATTCACGTAATTGGGCTTTTTATTCGGATTACATTAGATTCTAAATAAACGTAATTCTAGTAGTTAATTCACTCAACCTGTAAGATAAGTCATTCAATCGTGGGGGAAAAACCACGAGTCACCAGCCATGATTCATGAGTCAACTAGCCACCAGCCAGGCAGCTAATCCTGTAAGAAAGATAAGAGAACAGCAGTCATGGTGAAAAACCATCACCTGGGGGAAGCAAGAGAAAGGGATCATGGGAAGAGGTTAGTCACAAACCAGGAAGTTAGTGTGGTTTAATTCATTCAGAGCTTGACTTTGGAAGGAAACAGACGTGGTTGTTACTAAGAAGTAAGTATAGTGAGAAAAGACTTAGAGCTTTTTGATAAATTTTGGAATCATGGCCGAAGTGCCATCGTCTTTAACACAAGTAAAGCCTGCGACACGTTTGAAGTTCATTTGTCCTGTGTTTGGGAAGCTAGCCTTTTGTCGTAAAACTATGTTACTAACCTATGAAGATGTAATCAAACAATATTTATGCGTAAGGCAGGATTTGCAAACTAGTCGTAGAGAAAATAACCCAATACCGTTTGCTGAAACTGCTGAACAAGTGGTAGCTGATATTGAAGAAATTTGGAAGAAATCTTTAATTCCGATCATATCACGTCAGCGCATTTTCCAACGACTAAGAGATTATCACGAAAATTGCCGAAAGTTACTAAAACCTTATAAAAAACGGTGTAACAATGAAACCTACAACAAGAAAATCAAAATGTTCAAAACACAAGCTAAAGTACTGTTTGATATATCCTTTTGTAAGTACAGTTTCGCTGTTTGCACTTGCGACAAGAGTAAGAAGGTGCCAGTACTGGAAAGAGAGTTTTTGACAGACCAACGAACGGAAAGAAAAATGATGATAGGGAATTTTGATGCTAAAACAACACAACAACTGCAGCGAAAGGAGAAACGAAAGCAAGACAAAATCGAGCAGATAGCCAAATTGTCAAGAAATGATGGTGGTGATGACGCTGAGATCTATATTATCTTGCAACTGTCAGATCCAGAAGAGAAAGACTTACCAGGTGCGCCTTTACTTCAAGCAGTGAAAGACTCTGCAACAACAGGTGCTACTGCCACAACTAGTTCCACTCCAAGTTGCCAGGAAAGGAAGCAAATGCGTATCAGATTACCAAACCTAGCCCATGAATGGGACAGGCGGGGTATTTCTGACCGCTCAGCAGCTGCAATTGCTTCAGCAGTTTTGCAGAACATCGGGATCATAAATGATAGTGATTCAACAAGTATTATTGATCCAAGCAAGATACGGAGAGAAAGACAGAAGAAAAGACGAGAATTGCAAGATCAGGCAGTTCATGGAACTATTATACAAGCCTTGTACTTCGATGGACTAAAGGACATGACTAGAAAAACAGAACAAAGAAGCGGAAATAAGTTTCATCCCATTACAGTTTCAGAAGAGCACGTTGTTCTTGTAAAATAACCAGGATCGGATTACTTAGGGCATGTATCTTAGGGCATCGGATTACTTACGGCAAGGGTCCTTTCCGTTTGATGTAATTCGCTTAGACCATAGCTCACGTGGAGGTGGCTTACTTGTTGTTTTTTTGGAAACAGCTTAATGTGGTCCTGACCAACCAATGTGACGATGTCGAGGCCATTTGCTTACTAATCCCAGGTTTTAAAATTAACTTCATTTTATGTTACCTACCCGACAGTCGTGTGGAACAGCATGTACTTAATCTAAATTCATTCATCACATCAGCTATGAATAGGTTGCACTCAAACATTGTATTGGTTGCTTTTAACCTCTCTTTAATTAACTGGAAGCTACGTAGTTCCTCCGAACGGGTTCATCGACTCTTCCTCGACAACGTCATCTCACTGGGTCTCCATCAACTTGTCGAAGAACCCACACGTGGAGACAATATTTTGGATTTGCTTTTTACTGACTGTGATCGCCTCATTTTTGCTACTAAAGTTATTGACCACTTCGGCACAAGCGACCATTGTAATGGTCTCTTTTAATCTGCACTGCAAAACTTCACACTGTGCTAACAGGCAGCCGGTAATGGGCAAAATTGATTTTAATCGCTTGAAGGAAAATCTTGTCAATGTAAACTGGCATAAACTTTTGGTTTCAACTAATCTCAATATCGATCGTGCTTGGGATGTTTTCTACAGCATCCTCCAACTGGAAGTACAAAAATGTCGCTCAGCGAAACCGCATTGCCTCCATCGCGGTCCTCCATTACCAAGGATTCTTTCAAAGCTGAAGCGCAAGAAGCTAAATGTTTGGCACAAATACAAACTTCAACCTTCGGCAGAACTTTTGAGTCGCTACAACGAGTGCCGAATTTTATACTCGGCTGAGGCGGCTAAATGGCACCGTTCGCGTGATTTCGCGATCCTTTCTGAGGGAACACTTTCAGCCCTATTTAGAATCTATCGGGAAAAGAATGCTACGTCAAGAACCTTCCCTCCACTTAAATCTGGTGGCAGTTTCATTACAGACAACGGTGCTAAGGCAGAAATCCTGAACTCACTGTGTGTCTCCAATGGGGTACTCGACGATGCCAGTGTTAACCCACTGTTTGACTCAGAATTAGTTTTTTCTTTCAGTATAAACAACAACTTATCTTTCACTGCCAGTTCTGTCTCACGTGTGATCAATAAGCTCAAATCAAGCCACTCTGTGGGTCCGGATAGGTTCTCGGCCTTCTTTTACAAGCAAATTTGTAGGGAAGTTAGTTTCCCACTGGCTACTTTGTTCAATCTGTCTTTTGCTGAGAGTAAATTACCAATGCTATGGAAGACGGCTGTTGTTATACCGATCTTCAAAAAGGGTGATGCTGCAGATCCCGGCAATTATCGACCAACTGCATTAACGGTTATTCCGTGCAAAATCATGGAGTCAATCATCCGTGACCTTATGATGTTTGTGATCAAATCAAATAACTTAATTAGTAACGATCAATTTGGCTTTATGCCTGGCTGCTCAAAAACTCACCAACTATTAATGTGCCTCGATCGGTGGACGAGCGCCCTGGATGTGGGAATCCCGACTGATGTGGTGTACTTCGATTTTAAGAAGGCTTTTGAGTCTGTTACACTATCCAAGCTACTTTACAAGCTTGAAAATTTAGGCTTTGGAGGAAAGCTATAAAATGGATCTCTGCATTTATTAACAACAGATCTCAGCGTGTATTGGTCGGTGACTCTTTTTCATCATCCTTGAATCTCATTAGCGGCGTACCACAGGGCTCCGTTTTGGGCCCATTGTTGTTTGTGGTCTACTTAAACGACTGTTCGTGTAATCCTTCATCTGTTTGTAATTCAAATTTTGCAGATGATCTTAAGATCGATAAGGCTGTTATTGATATTGATGATGGCGCGTTGTTGGCCCTTGAGATTGACTACGTTTCCAGTTGGTCGGCCAAGTGGCAACTGCCAATTTCTTCAACCAAATGCCAAATCATGCATATTGGAAATTCAAATCCAGGGACATCGTATTTTCTTGATAATTGCCCCCTTTCTTCGGTTAACGCGACTAAAGATCTTGGGGTCTGGTTTTGTGATGGACTTAAGTTCAGCCTGCACTGTTGCAAAACTACTGCATCTGCGTATGCGCGCGTAGCTTTGATTAACAGATGCTTTTCATGCGGTGACCGCGAAATCAAAGTTTGGGCATTCAAGATCTATGTCAGACCAATTTTGGAGTATGCTAGCCCCGTTTGGTCACCTTACTTGCTGTATGACATTGATGCAGTTGAGGCAGTCAAGCGGCGGTTTACCAAGGCATTGCCTGGCTTGCGCAACCTGTCTTATGGAAGCACCATAAGTTTCAGGGAATTACCTCTAGTCCGATTTAACTCCCACTGGTCAAAAAGAGCACATCCACCCCAACTACACCATGAATAATTTGGTAGGTAAGAATAAGATCAATTTTGATAGTTCGTAATTCGAGTGGGTCAAGTTTAAGGATCTGCAGACGTCTTCCATATGATCCTTAAACTTGACCCACTCAAATTACGGAGAATCAAAATTGATCTTATTCTTACGTACCAAATTATTCATGTTGTAGTTGGGGTGGATGTGCCTCTTTTTGACCTGTCGGAGTTAAATTGGACTAGAGGTAATTCCCTGAAACTTATGGTGCAAACATCACATTTAGATTGTAGACGTAATTTTTTCGCGTTGCGTGTGGTTAGGACTTGGAATTCTTTACTAGACGAAATTGTCACCTCGCGGACAGTTCATACATTTCGGAGTCGCCTCAGCTCGTTTAATCTAGAGATTTTTATGCGTCGGTCTTATCCTCCGAGTTAAACATGTAATCTTGCAGATGATTCCGCTTTTCGTAAGTCTGCTCTAGCCCCATGAAACCTTGGCTGCTTGTTAGTGACGCTTGGTCCTATTGCAACAAAGTGTTTTTATTTATTTATTTATTCATTTTTAGCAGGTGACAATTCCCATTTTGGGGAAGCTTTTGTTTTTAGTACTATCATAGCCATACTTTGTATTACACAACGTTGCTTTTTAACGGTCTCATTTGTTCATCTGGATTTTATTTATTTTTTTTTTACTTGGGCCGATCCTGTACCTCCCATGTCCACCACGTGTGGCGATGCCATCGGGGGCCATAGAGTCCCTGGTAGGTCTAACCTTGGTGGTAAGGCATTCGTGTCCCAATACCTAATCCCCTCACCTTGCCTTGGCCAATCTGTATCATTATTTATGATTGTCTTCTGTTTTTTAATCGAGGCTGGCTGTTAGCGATCTTAGGGTCCTTGCCAGACCTGTCGCTATCGTGACAAAATTGTTATTATTATTATTTATTATTATGTAGTACCCCAAAGTAGTACATCAATTGGCCTTACGGACAGCATTACTGGATTTCTAATTGACAAAGAAATTGACACAGATAACTTAGTGGTTATCGGATGTGATGGCACCAATGTCAATACGGGATGTAATGCTGGTGTGATCCGGCTGTTAGAAGAACACTTCAAGCATTCAGTTCATTGGTTTGTTTGCATGTTGCACCTGAATGAGTTACCTCTGAGACATTTATTGATTCATCTAGATGGTGTTACACATGGTCCCAACTCTTTCTCAGGACCTATTGGAAAAGCTCAAAAATCGTTGAACTACCTTTGAAACCATTTAGTCTATGGAATAGTTGCAAAAAAGGGCACTTCCGGCTGCCAGTACCAAAGTTTGCATGACATTTATTTATGTATTGAATGTTGAAAATCTGCCGGGAGACACTCCCACAAACCCCTAGAACACCCTATTATTACGTCATCAAAATGGCCGCCATGCTGCACTACTCTAATACCTTTAAACAGTGATATCTCAGGAACCAAGCATCCGATTTTAATGTTCAAAAAAAGGTTAAAAAGGGCGTTTAATGCCCTTTCGTAAATGTCTCATAAATTTGTATTGTAAGTGTGATGGTTTTTATTTTATCTGCGTAGGAACACAAAAAAGGCGAAAAATCTTTCACGAAACGCATGTACCAGGGTTATTTTATGTTATCACTGAAACAATTGCTCAAATTTAACGGTATTTAAGAAAGGTCTTAGGCACTTTTAATTATCTGCAGCAGGTTTCATTTTGTGTGCGTAAAAGTGGACACCAAAACAGCGCGTCAACTAAAAGAAAAGTGTGTATGGGTGAAAAATGGGGTGTTTCTGAAAATTCGTGTAATTTATAAGATGCTACTTCACGTACATGTTGTGGGTTACAAACAATCAGTTATAAATGGGTATAAACTATGAAATTTCAATTGCTGCAGCTTTTATTTGCTGTAGAGCACTGTTCCTCACACGTGCAAAGTAAAGTGCAACTTGGTCCTGTTTTCACACATCGGCATCTTGTACATCTCTGTTTGCATTTGCATGCGACTAGTTCTTGAAGTGTTACCATTGTGACATCTGGCTTTCAAGTCCAAACAGGCTCATAGATTCCCCTTTTTCTTTCATCCCCAGTGGCGTGGATCTTGAGGGTCTACTGTGTGCTTGAGACAGTTTCTCCACACGAAGCATTGTAGCATCACTCTTTTGAAATGATAGAATAGGGCGTCAGAAGTAGGTGGTATCTTCTCTATTGGCCTATTATGCTGGGTGAAAAGAAGTCTTCTTGATTCATTTACATTTTCTGCAGGACTTGCAGCATGGTACATCAAGACAACAAAACGTTGAAATGTTAAAAAGATGTTACTGTCGTACGAGACATTTTGTTCCATGGTCGAACACTCCTCAAAAGCTCTATCAACCTCTATGTAGGACATCCATGTTTTCCATGCACTAATCTTGCCAATACCCGCAAAACTTGACATGGTGTCTGCTCCTGTGAAGGAATGGAAGAATGGAAGTAGATCTGCAAACTCCTGCTGGAAGTCTCTCGGTCAGTGTATGGATAACCCACAGTTCTTCAACATTACTCAGGTGTATGAAAGCATATACCGCAATAACTGCAACATCAGAATCTACTGTTTTTACTGTGATCTTAGAATGTCCATTACTATTCCCATGACATGCGTGAAGTAGTAGACGAGCATTGGCTTCTTCGTGAAAAGTCGGGGCAACTGAAGAGATGTTGAAGTTCTTAGAGCTTATCACAATGTCTCTGTAGGTACACAAAACTAGTTTCCCATCGGGGATTTTCATTGTCACTAGATTTCTGGCCAAAAATCCGAAAGGTTCGTTTTTGTTTTTGTCATGTGATAAGACTTGTTGAAATTCTTAGGTATCAAAATACTAGATTTCACATCTACCCTGGTTCCTGCATCCCTTGACAGTTTAGCATCAGTCTTTGAACTTCCTTCTAAGCATTGATCAAACACAATATCTACTCTATCCACAGAGCTTAGCCTCATTTGAATGTAGGGCTGAACAACACAGTCACAGTACTGTTGGAATGTTCTGCTAGTTTGTGGTGCCAACATATGAATAAGTGCAGCTCCGTCAATGATAGGGTGGATACTTCAAGCTCAAGAAATGCCTCCTCAGCCAATTTGCATGATTGCATAATGGAAGTAACTATATCAGACTTCTTTGATGGCGTCATCAATTTTCCAAGTTCAAAAATGGAAGGTGGGCAAGAGCTATTCTCAAAAGCAAAAAATTCTTTAACATCTCCTTGTCTGGTTTGACTAGCAATGTAGAGTTTTCAGAAGAGGTTGCTGTCTGTACGTAAATCTACAATTTTTTGTTTATCCTTTGATTTTACAGAAATTCTCTTTTGGCTCATGAGAGTGAAGTTGTTGCGTGTGACAACGTCATGAATGGAAGACTTCAGTAACATCAAACGATCCTTTACATAGGTTTCAAATTGATCTTTTCCTTTTTCATAGGCTTCCATGACAGATGACTGAACATCTTCTATCATAATTATGCGACTGTAGTTAGCTCCTCATCCATAAAAGGATTACCATGTTCCTCAAATACTTTGACAAGATTAGTTACATCTTTTTTAAATCTTTTTGCAAAACATTTGATGTCTTCGTGATGTTTGTCTGAATTGGTGTCATCATTTAGGTTTTTAACGTCCTCATACTCTGTAACCATTCGAGATATTTCCGGGGCTCCACTGCACTGTGACTGAGGTTGGCGCTAATGACCAAGCTGTCGACGCGCCATTAAGCCTTATTCCCCCCCCCCTATAATACAGTTATGAAGTCCTTTTTCGCAACTCAGAAGTGACAAAGTCGATGTAGTCATCTTCACCAGTTTATTGTTTTGATCGTGAATTTGATCATTAGCCATTCTAGAAAAGCTTCTTGTCGTTTTGCACCGAGAGAAGTTTCCTTTTTCAAATTCACGATAAACATGTGGGTGAAGTTCTGGAAATTGATTTAAGTTGTGTAAATAAACAGGCAGCCAGCGTGCATAGTTTACATGGTCGAGAGAAAACATCCAAGGAGAAATATTTTCTATTTATGTAACAAACGCAATGAAATTGCCTTGACGTATGCTACGAACAAACTCCAAAAGTAACAATTCCAAGTACATCGTTGTCGTCCAGTATTTAAACTGAGGCGATTTTACTTTTCGTCTTTTACTCCAGTCTGAAATACTTTCATCTTGGTCATCACATCTGTTTTGATATGCACGTTCTAGGAGGACCTGAAGAGCCTCTACAGTGACTTCATGAGCATACCGACTTCTCTTGACATGTGACGATTTAAGAATACCTTCTGCCCTATACCAGATGTTGTATTCCAGCTTCTACAAAAATATCAGTCCACCAACAGCCTTCCAGCCATGTCCCAATGGTAGAAACAACCGCCATTTCAATATGAAGTCCTCCTAGCATGATAAACATTTTGGCTTCTTCATAATAACCTGGCATCATCTATAGTAGCGACTTTAACAAAGCATAAACAGGTTGATCAGCTGTTATGACTGGACACTGGTCGGGATTGATCTTGTGTATGATTGTGGTTACAATATTCATTGCATGCCTGAGCACTGAAGGCGAGTTTACATCCTGTTTTAGTACTGGAAGCAAAATAGATTTACACTTTACCTTCTCTCTATCCTGGCTTTTGCATTCTTTTCGGGAATAGTATACTTCCCATGGGATGATTTCTTCACATTCACCAAAGGTTCTTTTTGCGTTAACCCATTCTTGTGATTCTGGCGATATTTCACCATAGCATGTTGGTTCAATGGCGTAATTTATTGTTTGCATTGGCACTTCACTTTTGGGTTTGGTGTTGGAGGAAGTGTAGTGTAGGATTCAGGGAGACTGAAATTGAACTCCCATCTGTTGCTGCCAAATTTAGATGAGTTGTAACAGTCTCGTTATTGAATGGGAACTGTATTAGTGATATAGTGGTACCATGGAAAGACTTAACAGATGTATTAGATGAAGTGTTGTGATCCACGTTGTCAATAGCAGCACATGTAAAAAGCTTGTGAACGGCATTCGGTGGACAAACTGCGCCTCCTAGCTGGTGGAAGTGCTCACATACAGAACTCGTAACAGAGTTTATCACATGTTACACTCTCTTGTATGAAACACTTAACCCAAGATGAAAGAGCTTGTCTATCATGTCTGGCCCACCATTATGATTATGCAGCAAAAGCCCAATGTATATCGGTAAAGGCGTTTCTCATTGAATTGGGTGCCGTGTTGGATTTATGGCTTGCTTTCGTACTCTTTTTACGCTAGTAAATCTCACTAGTTGAGCAATGCTTACAGCTGCACATGGAATATTATTCTGGTCTTCGTCTGTTTCTTCGTCAACAGTCAGATGTTTTCTTGTGGTAGGGCCCTCTAAAAGCATTTGAAAGAACAACTGGGATTTCTGAGAAACGGTGTTTTTACCAGCGAATGCTCCGTCAACAGATCATTCAAATTTGGGATAGCCTGCAAACATATCTTCTCGTAGAATTCTGGCTGCCCTGGCTAAACAAATACCATCACTCATAGAGTTATTTTCACAAGCATCATGGATTGCAGTGTGGACATCACCTTTAAAAGAAAGGACAATTTCTCTACCTACTTTATCTTTAGGTAAACCTGGTGTAAAGGCTATCAACTGTTCTTTCAATAGGCTATGTTTTATATATTCTCCTGGAAACCCTAATTCTGCAGTTTTTCTTGCATAAGGCTAACAAGATTCTTTAAAAGGAACACCGGAGCTATTTTACTGTATAAATAGGTATCTTGAATGTATGTGACAAGCTCACTAAGGACAGAGCCATAGGCAACTGAAGATGAATTGTAAGAAGGTTTCTGACTAGCTCCGTTTAAACTACTTCTTTTGTTAAAAACTTTAGATAGCAGTGTTTGTGATATTTTGCGTCCAAAGCAATGAGATCTGTATTGGATAGTTTTTTAAGAAGTTTCTCATCTTGAAGAGCTACTGCATTCTCGTTAATAGTTGAACCAATTCCAAGTGCTAAAGCTGACACCAGTTTTTCACTTTCCTCTCCCTCCTCACAGAAGATGCATGTTAACTTGATGTCAACCATGGTACTCAGTGATCGTGTTCTGCGTTCTCCACTGCAGCTACTAGGCGTAGTAGAGGACACATCATCGTCTAAACAATCCTCTGTTCTGGTTGATTGATCTGATGATGCATTGTCAGTTTCTACTTCAGTTTTTCCCTTTTGGGAGAGTGTATTAATTTTTTGGCTATTAAAGCGTGAACGACACAATTTGTGGTACTTGGCATTGGATGTTATCAAAGTCTGGAGCAAGTTTTCAATTCGTAGGTTGGAAGGAATGGAGCTAAACACGGCATACTCTTGTAAATTTTCAACTAATGATTTGTATCCATCATCTGTAGGTTATACAAGCGGATCTTGAGATACAGTTTGGCAAAGAATGCCTCTGTCCCAGTTGATATCTGGTAGGATAAAGCTTTCAACAAGTAACTTAATATCTCTTTTAAAGCCATTAGAAGTTTTCTTTATACATTTCCTGAAATCAAAGAAAACATGAATTAGGTATGAATGTGAAATTAGCCCAATCCAATTTAGAGTTTCCACTTTCGAAATAAAGAATAATGGTAAGTTCTCAGCTAATATGAAACTAAAACTAGTTATTTAATGAAAAAATGGTTTGGCAACGTGTATATTTGTTCAAGTTTATAATACGATACTTACAATTGTTCTGTTTATGATGCACTATCTTCGTATCCATTCTTATGCAAAATAAATAAAACCCACTGCAGATAATAAAAAAGTGTTTAAGACTTTTCTTACAGACCATTAAATTTGACCAGTTGTTTCAATGATAGCATACAATAACCCAGGTATATGCGTTTCTGTGAAATATTTTGCCCTTTTTTGTGATCCTACGCAGATAAAATAAACACCGTTACACTTACAATGAAAACGCATAAGACATTAACGAAAGGGCATAAACGCCCTTTCTAACCTTTTTTTGAACATTAAAATCGGATGCCTGGTTCTTGAGATATCACTGTTTAAAGGTATTAGTGTAGCGCAGCATGGCGGCCATTTTGATGACGTCATAATACGGTGTTCTGAGGGTTTGTGGGAGTGTCTCCCGGCAGATTTTCAACATTCAATACATAAATAACTTTCATGCAAACTTTGGTACTGGTAGCCGGAAATGCCATACACTAATTCAAAAAAGTTATTTGAAACAACATTCCTGATGTTGACATTGAAGCTCTCAGTAATGACCAAAAGTATCTACTGGAAATGACCAAAGCTGTAGTGTCTGGTGTTTGCTCAAAAGACTTACTGATCGTAAACCTGGACCGATGGCCCATTCTCGGTGGCTTACAACTGCAAGCAGGATTCTGCGATTATACGTTACAGAAGAAAATCCCACAGAAAATCTTAACACGCTTGGGAAATATGTTGTTGCCATTTACGTACCAGTATGGTTCGAAATAAAGACTGCCTCGTCATGTACCGATGGTGCACGCCATTTGTTTAAATTGATATCGTATTCAAGATATCTCACTCAAGATCTAAGAGGGATTGTTGACGCAGTATTACAACGAAATGCTTTTTTTGCACATTGTAAAAATCTACTATTAGCTATGATGACAGATGAAAGAGATCATGTCCGCAAACTGGGTTTCAGAAGAGTGATTACTGCCAGAGCACAGCAGGTCAAGAATACCAATACTGGTGTTAGAAAGTTCAAAGTGCAAAAACTGAACTTCTTGGCACTCGATTACATTGACTTGATTAACTGGGTGTCTGAAGATAGGTTTGAGCCACCACTAACCTGATGCATTAACGATGAAGAACTGGCACGCTATGTTACAGCAATTGTTACGCCGGCTTTGAAGTGTTCGAACTTTCCGTGCCACACACAAGCTGTAGAGAGGAGTGTTCGTTTAGTTACTGAGGCTTCCGAGAGTGTTTGTGAAGACCAAAGAGATGGTTACATTAGGTCAAGAATTCAGTCACGTACAGTTATGAAGCATTTCAATACTAAAGCATATTATCGTACCTAAAATCTGTAACATTACTGAACTGTATAATTTATCGTGTGTAAACAGGTTTTGTATTTTGTTCATTTGAGGTAATGTTTGGAAGTTGATGTTATCAAATAAAGCAGAAGATATGTTTAACAGAAAGGCATAACATTTACGTTTTCTTCCATTGATTAAAAACATAGTTTTGTTGAAATATTCATTATTTACCAAAATTACCTTCGATTCATAACCTCTTAAGCCTCATCTCCCCCACCCTCTTGGGGCACTTCAAGATTTTTTTCTACAGCACAGAAACTTTTTAATAATGATTATGGGATACAATACAAATCTTTGCACACTCAGGAAGAAAATTATTTTGTATTTTACATTATGTTAAAATTTTTCAGAAATATTGTTAAAATTACAGTAAAAAGCATATTACGAAGCCCTTGGGGCACGTCAAGATAACAGTCTACATAAAAAAGAAAAATTCAGTGTGGTACTGGTATACAATCACAACTTTTCCACACCCAGGGAACATCAAAAACGAAAATATTATGTTTTGCATTTTTTTTCACTGCGCCGTAATGCCTACCTTGTCTACCAGAGGAACCACCACTGAGCATCCCCCATGCACTCCGTGAAGCATCGATGACCAACAAATTCTTGCTGAACGTACTAAAAATACGCATTGTAGCAGTAAGAAATCTAACTTCATACGAAACCCCATGAGATAAACCAAACTCCCCTAGTGCCTCCCTGTGTTCTCTCCATGAGGTTGATTACTAACAAATTCTAGGTCGATTTGTACTGCCAAGAATGACTTGTGTACTATTTCTTTTTTTAGTGCGGTCAGCAAGAATTTGTTGGTCAATAACGTCATACAGGTGAGTGTGGTAGGGGCACAGGAAGGGGCCATAGGGTGTATCTAGAAGCCTTCCATAGCTAGCTCGATTTATAAGGTAAGAATTGCCTTGTGCAACAATATCATGGATTTTACCACGATGTGCATGATTAGCCAAAATTCTGGCCCGTTACAGCTGTTCTACACATGAATCGAAACATTGAACCGATGCTCAAGTTTTATAACTTAAAACGCAGGTATGATGGCTTAGGGCCTTTTGAACGCTAATTTAATGTAATTACAAGTGTTTTAGTTCTTGTTGGGAAAATTTTGCTCTCACCAAGAGATCGAACCAAAGAGCCGATTTTCAATTTTTATGATATAATATTGATGGCTCTTTTGTAATAGTTATTTTAAAATAATTACATTTGTTGTTGTTCTTGTTGGGGAAATTTTGCTCTCACCTAGAGATTGAATCAAAAACCGATTTTTATTTTTTTATTGCTTACAATTGAGTATAAAATAAGCTCTCTTATAATAGTTATTTTATGGTGATTGCAATATTCTTTTCTTTGTTATTGTTGCTGGAACAAGATAAAAAATAATATAAATTAGTATTAAATACGCTAAAGTGTATAAAATACGGATGTAAGTCTTAAAACGTTAGGGCTCTACAGAAACACATGTTAGAAAAATATATAAGCAATCAGCGTAGCATTAATACGTGTAAAAGAAGCTTCAGGTTCTTTTTGGGATGCTGTAGATTCTTTTACTCGTATTAGTGTGGTGCTGACGGCTTACATATATGTTTCTAATATCTGTTTCTTTAGAGATTTAAGTTTTTTAAGGCTTACATTCGTATTTTATAGACGTAAGCACTTTTTAATGCTAATAATATGAATTGTTCACCATTCTGGCTGCATCCAATGGCAGCAGCGATGCGTCTGTTTGACCATCAACCTTGTTTCAAACCACAGCCTCCTATGCTACGCCTCATTTAAGACTACTTATTTGTTTCGGTAAAGCATATCTCCCCACCCCAACCCAAATATCTACGAGGTCTTGTGTTGGTTGAATTTGTCAAGAAAGGCTCTTCTACCATTAATTATATAACGTGATGTATGTGCTTTTAGGTGTCGCTTTTTGTGTCATTCAGTGCCGTACTTCAATCCACAAATAAGGCATAGAATGAATGTATGTACAATTTGAAATGAAATGAATGATTCTTTCAAATGTTATGGCGGATAGTCAGACACATGCCTAAGACGAGAACTTCTTTCTGTTTCGCTCTACATATCGATGAAAGAAAATAAATAACAATAACAATGCAGGCGTAATATTTATTTTCACTCGCTACTTGTTCTATGTGATAAACCATCAATACAACAATGAAGTTAGGGCGCGCTTAAGCAAGGACAGTTTTCTCGCTTACTAGTTTTTACTTGGTCAATACTAAATCTGCTGGCTGCTTCTCGCCGTTGTTGGAGAATGCGACTTTTGAGTTGTCTATACGTAGTAACCATGACAACAACGCGGACGCAAATTTTCTCCTCGTGCCTCGCTACACGACGTACGATGCTTGCAACACGACAGCGTCGATTTATGACAACAAGAAAACAATTTTTACTGCAGTACACGACGACGGACAGATACCTGAACACTGGCATTCGAAGGTTTGTCTTCGATTCGACAACTACGTAATGGACGCCATGTTGGATTCTGAATTCTCGCTGCGAGTTGCTATTTATTCTGCCGTCGTTTGATCACTGCTAGGAGCTGTTTTTTTCAGCATAACAGCAAATTTTGTAAATAGCGTAAATTGGCAACAATGTTGTAGCAATGTTTAAAATGACTGTTGCACTTTGTTCTTCGTCCGTGTTGTTATTTATAATACATTTAATTTGTTGTCTATTACCGCATTTATTTAATAGAAACGGGAAATTAATCGTAAATAAATAACGGTTGTCTAGCAAATAGCTTTCGGCGAGCGAGAAGATCTCGTTGCGTAAACGAGCCCTTACATCAGGTCACTAAATGGCTCGAACCATAAACAATGGTTCTCTGAGCATGTAAGCTATTGTTGAACCAGAAACAATCAGGCAATGAGATACAAACTGCTGTGCTTTTAGAAGTGGGTAAAAATCATTGGCCAAGACTGTACATGAGCTCTAAAAGGGTTGCAGGTACTGTTAATGCTATCCAGAAGGCAACGCGTACAAGTTTTGTTGAGGTTCAATGAATGCACTCCAAGCTACAAAATCCATAATTAAGGGAGGTTTACCTCAACTTGTTGACGCCAAATCCTTTCATTCGCAGACCACGTCTCATTTAAAATTTAGTAACCTTGGCAAATTACACCCTTTGGTTAGCAGTTCCCTTCTCAGTTGCGTGCAGCTGCCAACCGTTCCGACTATAATTAGCTCTTGGTAATTGTAAACAGCATATGCGTCACGTAGCGGGACAGTTTCGTTAGTTTGTTCATTAGCAGAAGTTGCAATAGAGTAACGTAGGAGAGGCCACTAGGATTATCTGAATAGCGTAAGTTTGACATTACCATTAACTAAACAAGAAAAAATTACTACAACATTAGTACATCGTTTTTGATATTGCCAGGAGGAAATGAAAGCTGGGAGTACACAACTGTAACACATACCATAGAATGCGCCACTTGTCGTTTTGGAATAGGGCTTCACCACAACACGTAAACCCCAGCCTAAGCAAAAATATAAGATTTTCTTGTCAATTCTGTAGATTATTTCAGTTTATACGTTTTAGAAGTTAAGTTACATGCTTGATTTTGGTTTATATGCTTGAATTTACACAGATTAGTTTGCTTACATTTGATTTAAAGTGGGCCAGTATCGTACAGCAGGTTTGTAAGTTCCAACGAAACACAATTTTTGTTCTTCGAACCAGCTCACTCGACTTCCAACCAATCAGAAGGCGATATCGCTTTAACCAATCAGAGAGCGGAACACATTCGCATTATAGCGGGAAGGCTGACGTAGCAGATGCAAACCAGCTGAGATAGATGCGATCCTCGCTCCACTAATAGTGAGCGAGGAACGCAGCTTCAATCCCAGTTTGCCTTGAGCAGACGACGCTCGCATTCTGCTCTCACCGTTTGGAAAGTGAATGGGAGTTTTTTTTCCCAGTTTCAATTTGCAGATTCAATCCCTGTTTGTTTTGAGCAGACGACGCTCGCTATCTGCTCTCACCGTTTGGAAAGTGATCGTCGGTTTTTTTTCCTGAACACTGCTTAGCCACACGTGTAAACAATCCTCCAGACCCCAACCTCCACCAGATGAAAGCGTGATGGACAGGGGATGGCACGGTTGTGGCATTGCTAGGCCGGCAGGCCATCCTACTTGTATTTTGTGACGAGCCACTGTGGTTTGGAAAGCGAACGGCGGTTTTTTCTGAACACTGGTTATTTATCGGTCGCCTAATTCTAGCGATGAAAATAACGAATCCTTGTTAAATCTCTTAAAATCAGTTAGGCATAAAAATGTTATCATCTTGGGTGATTTCAACTTTCGATTTATTTACTGGAATATGTTTACCACGCACACTGAAGGCCAGGCCTTCTTGGAGCTCGTGTTGCAGCTTTCCTTGACACAGCACATTGTTAAACCTACTATGGGTAACTCAGTTTTCGATTTAGTATTATGCTATAACCCAACGATTGTTAACTCTGTCGAACACATTGGTAGGCTGGGTGCCAGTGATCACGATGTGTTGAAAATTGGTTTACAGTTTTCACCGCAACAAATTCCCGGTAAATGTCGTTTAAAATATGATTTTAGCAACGCAGAGTCTGTATATCATGAACTGCAGGACTCCGATCCTCCTTGCCCAGAATCAACACTGGAATGTGTTCTCACATAAAATCCTAAACATTGTTAAGCGCTGTAGTTATACTACTGCTCCAACCGTTAAACATAGGCCAGTTTGGATATCGTATGCTACCGCAATTATGCATCATCGGTGTCAAAAACTCTGGTCAAACTTTCGGAAAACCGGAAATAGCAACGTGTTAGAGCAGTACAACAATCTCTCAAAAAATTGCAGAAAAAAAACTTTACGAGGAAAACTTAGTGAACAAGACTGTTAACAATACCAAGGCTTTTTACCAATATGCTAAGTCATCTAGTAAGATCAGACCCGTTATTGGACCCCTTAAAATAGACGGTGGGTCATTTACCAGTGACCCTTCCCTGATGGCAAACTTACTTTGTAAGGCATTCTCTGTAAATTTTTGAAGAAATCAATGTTAATAGTGCAACATTTACAACAATACACCATCACAATGTTTGTATACCTCCACTTATCTTTAATGCTGATAATCTTAAAAGGGCGTTTTCTAAATTAAATTGTGAATCTGCAACCGGTCCAGACGGAATTCCAGCTTCATTCCTCGTGCGCTGGTAAGAAATCCTTATTCCGGAATTGGTCGTACTCTTTAATAAACTCTATGCTCAATCGTTAGTTCCCTCATCCTGGCGTAAAGCAACCGTTACGCCGATTTTTAAAAAAGGAAGTAACTTTGATCCAAGTAACTATAGGCCAATTAGTATCACATGCCATCTGTCAAAACTATTCGAATCCGTCTTAAAAGAGCATATAACTGAATTTGTTACAATGCAAGATTTAATCGCACCAAACCAACATGGTTTTCGCTCTGGCTTCTCAACCATTACAAATTTGCTTGTATTGTACTCTTCTGTTTGTGATGCATTGGACAAAAATACACCGGTTGATTGTGTATTCCTAGACTGCATGAAGGTATTCGATAAGGTCCCACATGATTTGTTAATTCATGAATTACAAATGTTTGATATCACAGGCCCAACAAATCGGTGGATTTGCTATTGGCTCTATGGTCGTACCCATTGTGTCACTGTTAAGGGGTCCACCTCAAATTCCGTGACAGTTACTAGCGGAGTTGTACAGGGCTCTGTTTTGGGCCCGCTGATTTTCACCCTCTACTTTAATGACTTCGGTTAGAACTGTATAAATCATCTGGTGAAATATGCGGATGACACTAAAATTGGTTCATCCATCTCGCAGGCCATAAATGGTGTACACCTGCAACACGATATAGATAAACTATACTTCTGGTCTTGCACTTGGCATTTACCAATTCACCCCTGCAAATCCTTCTTAATGCACTTTGGGAGGAGGAATCGCATAACTGCGTATTATTGGGGAAACACAAAACTTAACTCCCAAATTAACCATACCGACCTTGGGATAATTATTATTGATCCAGACCTTAGTTTCTAGGTACATATTGCCACCATCATACATAAATCAACTGGTCTGATCATGTTAATAAACCGAACTATTACTTCACGAACATCAAATGTGTATTTGCGGTTATACCTTACCGTTATGAGGCCCATTCTGGAATTCGGAGTGGACCATTGGCTTCCGTACCTGCATAAACACCTCAGTGCTATTGAAAAGGTGCAACGTCGAGTTACCAAGAGGGTGGATGGCATGTCAAACTACACGTATACTCAACAACTTCAGTTTCTTAAACTATCCTCTCTTTGGTGGCGGTTTACTCGCGGCAGTCTTATTACCAAGTACAAGATCTTATTTCAAAACTATGGTGGCCCAAGCGAGAGAGCAATTTTTGTATTAAACTCGTCCTCCCGAACGCGCGGCCACCCTTTTAAACTTTTTCCTAAACATGTGTCGCATAATTTTGCTAAGAATTACTTCTTTAACAGAGTTATCCCATTATGGAACTCTCTTCCACCGTTTGTTGTACTCGCACCCACTACTAATACTTTTAAAAACCGACTAGATGGTTATGTGAGGGAATCTACTGATTTTGCTGTGAGTTACATCGAATAAATTAAATGATTCACTGGGTTTCCGCTACGTGCTATTTCCTTGCGGGTACCTGTTGCATTAAATCTCAACGTTCCACGCTTTGATCACTTGTTATTCTGCCTATGCGTACTACCCTGTTGAGTGTTTGCCTGGTACTGTGAACTGCATTGGTTTTACTGTTGCCTTTGTCTTCCTGTCTTCCTGTGAAGATTGTTTTACCAAGGTTGTAATCTAAGATATTGTATGCTGCACAGCCAAATGGTACCGCAGATGTAATTGTCATTAAAGTTAAACTTAAGGCACGCATGTAAACAATGGTCCTCATGTAAACAATGATGCGGCTTAATTGACGTCAACATCGTCAGCGATGAATCTGTTTCGTGAATCTGTTAGCTCACGCATGCTCAAACCTCCACTCCAGCAAACCACCTCTCTGAGATGGTTCGCAATTTGGCAGTGCTCTCGCCTGGTCACATCTATTAGCCAATCCTGGTCAAATCCATTAGCCAGGTCTGGTTGCGGTGAAGGTATGACGTATCGAATACTTTGCTGAGCCTGTTGAGCTGTGCTGTAGTTTAGGAAGGTGCTGAACGGCTGATGCAACATCACTGCGCACACGCGACGTCAAGTTTGGAGCCAAACTGTCTCTAACAGTGGTGCGTTCTGTTCGCTCTGTTCGGTGCTTTAAGAAGGAACTGTTAGACTACCTACAACCAGCGGCGTAAATAAACATTTTCCTGGGAATGGGAAGAGGATGCAATTTACGCATTTTTACGTGCCCGTCAACCGTCTTTTAGCGCCCCCTTCAGCATGCACAATAAAACTCCACATAGGAGGCATGTTTTAAAACACTTAGCTTTCTCATTATGTTCTTCATTAAAGACCTTTGCATAGAACGTTGCTTACCCAGTTATGTCTTCCTCCATCTCTCCCCCACCCCCAAGAAAAACGTTTATGAGATAGATGCCTACACCCCCCAACCTTCCTGTATGCGTCTACGTCCATACACCCTACATTAACACGGCACTCGTGAATTACTTCTCCCTTTTTTTCAGAATCCACTATTGTTTTGGGTTTGAAAACCTGACGCAGTATCCACCTGTGGAATTTAGTTTGCTTGTGAAGATTCTTCCGAAGCCACATTCTAAAATTACTTTGCTGTTTTTTTTTTTCATTCACTGACTACGATAAAGACATTTCAATGTACCTACTACGTGTCCAATAATAATTGTCCCCCAACCATCGCTTCTTCCTTTCCCCCACATCTTACCCAAACGTGAAGGAACACCGGTTCTTCCTACTGCATCGTCTATCTTCAAACGTTTTTATTTTTATATTTAACTACGATGAAATTTTGCTACGATGTGCTACTTCTGCTTCACTTACGTAATCAATTTTTCGTCCCCTCCCCCACCGAACGAAGCATACGTAGATTCTTCCTCAGTGTTCCCACTCCCCCGCCACCATCCAAAACAGACAACGTGATTCACCACTGGAAACACGTGTGTTGACATTTATCACCATAGAGTTATATATTGTCGTCCAAGACGGAAGTTCCGGCGGAAATAGACGCGTAGGTCTGGAACCGTGGAGCCCCAGTAGTTAACGCGAAGTGGTGGACGCGTCAAGACTGCGTAAGCGCTAGAAACATCTGGTCTACCGCGTCTGTTATGACGTTACTTCGGTTGGCGTTTTCCTGTCGTGAATCGCGTGTCTGTTTTGAAGGTTTTTTGATGGTTAAAAATTAGTTTTAACTTTGAATTATGTTAGATATTGGAAGGAGGACGATCTAATAAACTAAATTTGAGAATAAATGAGAAAAAGGTTTGGCGTTTTCATTAGACTGAATCCATATCACGCACATCAATGATCGATCGCATAGGCCTAATATTGCCGACTTAAATGCTCCCGTGAATCGTGTTGAATTAAAAGTTGATTTCAAAGAATTTATGAATCTTTTCGTTAATTTTACTGCAGAACAACCAAGATTTTAAGGGATAATACGTTGATTTCTTTAAACGTTTGAAGCTTTTAGTCAATTTCACGATTGACTAAAAAAAACGATTGGAGAGGGGGGGCGTTAATAAAGCTACTATACGATTTCTAACCTTAAGGCATTTTTGGGGGATGGGTGTTAACAAAGCCAAGGCGTTTATTAGGCGATTTACGGTATTCAAATTACGATTTCTTCATTCCGAGTAAGAATCCTAAAAATCATCTATTTCTAGCTTCGAACATTAGATGTTTGATTATAAGACCGGCAAACTGCAGGAAGACGAATTAACTGTTTAATTTTATCTGTAACGAGGGTTAGTTGGATTATGACAGATTATACATATACAGCAAAACTCTGTACCAACCAAAATACCGAGCCTTACAGTCTATATTAAATTGAGGAATTGGTTGGTCGGGAGATAGCGAGTTTTCACGACTCCCGAATTGGTTTGACCCCTCCCTAGAAGTTGGACCCCAAGTTTCGTAATCTCATAGTTTTCGACGACGTTCTTTTAGATAAACAAAAGAACATTGAACGTTACTTCGCTCAAGGACGTCATTCTAATGCTGACGTTTTTTATTGCAGTCAATCTTATATCAGAATCCCCAATACAAGTAGTTAGAGATAACGCTAATTTATTGATCGTATTTCGTAAGAATGAGTTAAACCAGTTAAACCAGTGTACAAGTTTAACATTTGTACAATATCATGTCAGGCCGAACATAGAATTTCCAGATTTTAAAACGTTGTGTAGAACGTGTTGGGACGATCCGTATGGGTTTTTATCGATTAGCAAAATGTTAAACAAGGGACGTTATAAACGTTCATTTTCATTCGCAAATAAAAGCAGTCGAAAAAAAAAAGATGGAAACGAAACGGAAATCCTAAAATCAAAAAACCGTTTAAAAAAATTGGATCATCGTTTGGACGAGTGAGTGCAAAAAGAATCTTTACAAGAGTTTTTAAACCTGTTGTTAATACTTTGAAACCAACTGTTGCGAAACCAACACCTACAGTGAGTCCTTTGAAAGTAGTTGCTGGCTTTCCAACTAAAAAACGAACGAAACGTATACGAATTATTACTTCTGTAAAAACTTATAAAACTGAGGAGGAGGGGTGGGAAACTGAGGGAATAATGCATGGTATGGAAAAGTTTGAACTGCTGCAAGTTGAAAAGTGCTCAAGGCGCATAAGACTCTTCTTTTATTCTTGAGAGCGCGCTCCATTCGGACGTGCTTTCTTCTGAAGATGTCACGATAGCAAAAGCATCTTTTCACCATAAGAAGCCTGTGGAATGGCAAACAAATGTGATTCCGAGCTGCTTAGGGAAAACCCCTTGCCATCGGCAGGCTCTAGCTCATGTTCTTCTCCGGGAATAGAGCCCTCATGCTCACCATCTTGTTCTTGTCCTTCATGCCGTGACCTACCCAAATGTTCGGCATCTCAAGCTTCGTTGGATGACTGAGGCGTCAACTGTATTTCCCTTTTCCTGCCGTCATCGCTCGTGTTTCTCCTGTCATGGTTGGTTCTCCACACCCGTCTGGCCTCGACTGTACTGCTTTTTATATATCTCACCATTTTCAGGAAAGAAAAAAAACAATTATTGGTGTGTGCGAGTCTGTAATGGCTAATGTTCTCGTTCGGTGATATAAAAATATTACTATTACTGTCCATGTCGAATACTTGTATAATGAAAAGGAAAGCTGTAGATATAGATACAAGTCTCTCTTGTTTCATTGCCAGTTAGTAATTGTCCGTGAATTTTTATTGACGAGTCCTGAATTTTAAAATTTTAGTGTGTATGAATCCTAACCCACACTATATAATATGTGATATCTAGTTTTTTGATAGTGAAAATATATTCCAATTAGTGTATTCAGTTATCAACTCCAACGGTGCGAGAGCCTCCCAGTTCTCCCAATGTATCCGAATATGTGGCTCCGGCTCCGGCTATGAGAACCGAATACGCATCTACCAGCACGGGGCCAAAAGTCACCCCCGTGCTTTCAGTAATTCAAAACAGACGCGTTTCGACACCTCCAGAAATTCGAAATTTTCCCACCCTCAGATCATTGGTTAGTCTGTTACCTGGGCAAGTCATAGGGCAAACATTGAAATATTCCCTGCTCAAATTTTTCCAACATCCCAGAGATGCTGACTCAGTCTTCGGACTGCAATATGACATGAAAACTAGCGAACTAACCATGGCGAATAAACCCGTAAAGTATTTGAAAACTATATAATTGTTGGCGATAAACAGTACCTGGGATGACGAGCACTTTGGAGTTTGCTGGTTTTTCTCTTTTGAAAAATACCAACGCCATCTATCAAAACAATGTTCCAGGCACTCGAAAACCCAAGTCTAATTGCGGTGCCAAGTAAGCATCGATAATAGCACCTATTTGGGAGGATATGAAAAGGAAGAAAAAGGGGACTGGCATGGTAAAAAGAATCGGGCATGCTAGATCGGTGGATTACAAGTAATACAACGATCCTAACGACCTCGTCAGCAGATTGAGACTTTTGTACGGATCCACCCATGTGGGGCACGATGGCCATAGGAAGGAACGAGATGATAGAAATTTTATCGGAATTGGAGCAACGACGAATCTTCACCGCTCGAGCAAAAAAGATCGCTTATCAGAATTTAGGTTTATAATAAAAAAATTATATAATAAAAAAGAAATCGACTAAGATGAAGTATTGTGTGAAATGTAAAGGATCCACACCTAACCAACCCGAACCTCCTATTGTTATGATGTCAAAAAATAACAGAAGCATGGAAGTCTATTTTTGCGAGGTGAGTGGAACTAAAAGAGCTTCCTTCATCAAGTCTGGGAAAGGAATTATAAATAAAATCATAGTCCATTTACCGGTAGAAGTACATTTACCTGGATATCAATACTGCAAATCCGGAACAAAACTAAACGAGAGATTAGCTAGAAGAGACCTTGGAGTAAATAAACTGGATGAGGCGTGCAAAGAACACGATATCACTTACACGAAAAGCTCGAATTTAAATGAACGGCACGTTGCCGACGAAATTATTTTATCTAAAGCTCGAAAAGTACGTAAGGATCCTTCTTTTTCTTGGAGATAAAAATTAGCCACGGTGATAGTTTAAAAAATCATGGGGCCAAACTGAAGTTCAGAATGGGAGTGGGAAAAAACTAAATGGATCGACTCGTAAATGAATTCCACAAACCGATGCGGAAACATTTTCAGAGGCAAAAAATGATTGTGCTGAGCTGACAAGCAGACTTGGTGGAAATGATACCATACTCTAATGTAAATGAAGGGTTTAACTACCAGCTTACTTGCATTAATGTCATGTCCAAGTTTTCTTGGGCCATTCCCCTTAAATCAAAATCTGGTGTAGATGTTACGGAAGCTTTTAAGAAGATACTCAAAGGTACGACTACTCCTAAAAATTTACAAGTAGTAGTGAATTCTACAATAAAGAATTTAAAGCGCTTCTTAAGCATCACAACATCAAACCTCTATCCACTCTATGAAGAAAGCGAGTGTTGTAGCACGTTTCAACAGAATGCTTAAAACTTAAATGTGGAAACGATTCACCAGGCAGGGGACATGCCGGTGGATAGGCATTATTGACGAGTTAGTTTCACGGTACAATGACACAGTTCACTCCTCAACTAAACTAAAACTGAGGGAAGTAACCGGATGTCACGAATCATTGCTGAGAATTAAGTCAAAGCAATTGTTGAACAAAACCCAAATTTGACATTGGAAATAAAGTCAGAATTTCTAAAGTTAAGAAAATTTTTGATAAAGTTTATTTACAAAATTTTACTAACAAAGTCTTCACGATCTGTAAACTGCAAAAAACCAAACCTGTTGCTTACCTATTAAAAGACGAATTGGGTGAGACGGTGCCTTGAGGTTTCTACGAACAAGAAATTCAAAAAACTCTCGTTCCAGATTTATTTTTAGTTGAGAAAGTATTGCGAAAGATGAAAGGCAAAGATGGAAAAATGTTGTACTTCGTTAAATGGAAGGGATACGATTCAAAATTTAATAGTTGGACGGATAATGTTAGCAGTTTATCCTCTTAAATAATTTCCAAATGATTTTTAAGTACAACATATCATATTAACAGCTTATTCTCGTCCGAATCTCGGACCACTGCACTGTGACTGAGGTTGGCGCTAATGACCAAGCTGTCGACGCGCCATTAAGCCTCATCTCTCCCCCCCCCCCCTCGTCCGAATCTCAATATTAATTTTCTTTCATCCATTTTTTCTTCTAGATGCAATCATTTCCTTTCATCGGCGACTCGGTCTTCGACTGGGGGATTGTCAGCATCAGACTGATTCTTCTCCCAACTACAGCACCAGGAAAACTAGTGCTGGCTTTTTCTCTTCAGTACAAATGGTGATGGTTAATATACATACCAATCTGCCAGAGACCAAATTTCAAACCATTCTGTTCCCAGATGAAGTCCAAACTAACTGGGTCTGGTTTTTTCCTAACGTGATCGCAAAACACGTCAATGCGGTCGTCAGAACACCACCTGACTGTAAAGGCTGTGAGAATATGAAATAGGCACTAGAATCGGCAGACAGAATAGGCACCAGAACCTGGAAAATGAAGGTGATGGGCTAAACAACACCAAACCCCTGCAGGTGATCATTTACGGTACGGTCTTCCTTAAATACATGAACCACTGAGGCAGGTGTGCCATTAGGCATTAGAGATTTGGAGGCAAGACCGAGAAACCCACACCTTGCTACCTAATATGCTGATCCCAGTCAAAATCAAAAAAAAATTCAGAAAACGACATTTCGAAGCACTGTCTTGAGGTTATTGGGATGGAGTATGACTTTTCCGAGGGTCTAGATGATTGATGGATGTGTTAGGTGGCTTCCCATTTGTGGGAGTTGCCCAAATTTGTGATGCCATAGTGATAAAACATGCCAATTCTGTAATTTAAACAATCACTGTTTAAACAGTTGCCTTTCCCATATGGCTCAGATTTGCAACATTCCGTCAGATGTGGCAAAAGCATTCATTTTCGTATTTTTCCCGTCGTGAGAAACGGTTTTGCTGTACTGTATGCTAACCAACGTAAATGTTGAAAAAGTTATTTCTTGTAGGATGCTCTAATATCGGGAGAATTATGTCCTTTTAACGTGGAAATGACTGTGCTAATTAATTTTGCATGCGTGTAGAATCATGTTCTGAATGAAAAAAGTTGTGTGAAATTCATCTGGAATTGGCTAACTTGTGACTTGTAAACAGTAAACCTAACATGAAAATGTACGGATTGATTTGCATGCATGCAAAATCCCATTCTGAATGAAAATAGATAATGATCTATGACATACTAAGTTGATGTTGACATAAAAGCGTGGACATTTATCAACCTTTGAACCTGATCAATAGGCCCCAATGTGGAAACAACAAGTAGGTAACAATTAATAGTTAAAAGGATTGATTGTAAGTGGATAGTATAATCTCATCACGAGCTATTGATAGGTTTAAAAATGTTCACATTAATTTTAAAATGACGACAGTGCAAGTCCCATACGAGTGTTGTTAGCATTGAACCCACTGTCACAGATAAATTAGTTTCTACTTTTTCCTCTTATACGACACTGAAGTCCTAAATTCTGCTACAGTATGTTGTTGGCCTAGTATTTCTGCCCTTTCCATATTCTGATTAACACAATGGGACTGTTCCTGGATACAGGTAACATCTACAAATTTAAAAGCAAACGCAGAATTTTAGTTTTCGAGACAGCTGACTCTCTCTTGGTCACCCAAAAAAGGACAAACAACATTACAATTATAGTATATGACAGCTCACGCATCCCCCTTACTTCTACACTGGTGATACTTACAAATAAAGATAAAAAAAACCCATACAAGTTTGCACAAATCCAACAAATGATAATAAGCAGCACGCCATTGTGGAAATGTAATCCTTTCACCACTGATTTTCACATTCGAGGTATTGAAAGTGCATTAAAAATGTTGTGCCAATTTTCCATTCATGAACATTTTTTACAGTGTTTAAAACACGCTGTTGATTTACTGAAATGGTGTAAGATTCCAACTGATACATGATTTTCTTAATTGGTTCTTGATACACGATGATTGTACCACTGATGTTTATAACATGATTGGTGGCTGCAGAATGCTTGGCTACTGCATACTACTCTTTAGATTTAGCAATTGAATTTCCATGGTCAAATTTACTGGTTCCTAACGGCCTTTTACTAGTCCCAATGTAAACCCCATTGCAATCATTGCACTTTGTACAGTACACTACGTTCCTGAAATGATCTACTCCTGGATTACTGACGGAATCTGCCAGTTTCAAACAAGTGGGTAGATTCAATATTGGATTATTGAATTGTCCACAAGATGATGCAGGTTGTTTTTTAAAAAAATAAAATAAAAAATTCTGTGTTCGCTTTTGAACGTGTGTATTTTACCTGTCTCCAGAAATAACCCCGTTGTGTTAATCCTTAATTCCACAAATTACCGCATTTGAATAGTATTCTAGTAGGGTAAGAACGCGATAGAGTCGTAGTGCCACATCCGGACGGAAGTGACGTCATTACCCCCACTTCCGCTCACGTGATAAAAATGGGGACGTCACTTCCGGTTTTCATCGATCTGGAGGATGGTGGAAAAGTACATTTTGCTACATTTTTTTTTGTTCTCAATCTGAAGGATGGTGGAAAAGTGCGTTTTGCTACTTTGTTTTTTTTTGACAATCTGGAGGAGAGTAGGAAGTGATGTCAGCACCCCAACTTTTTCATTTTTGTCAATCTGGAGGATGGTGGGAAAGTGACTTTTGCTACTTTTTTGCATCCTTTTGCTACCTCCGTGATACATCACTTGTGACGTCACAGTGAGCCTATGATGTCACTTCCGGTCACGTGATAAAAATGGGGAAATGATGTCACTTCCGGTCACGTGACCAAAATGGGGGTAATGATTTCACTTTCAGTTTTCATCTATCTGGAGGATGGTGGAAAAGTGACTTTTGCTACCTTTTTTTTCTTTTTCATCGATCTGGTGAATGGTGGGAAAGTGCCTTTGCTACCGTTTTTTTTGTTTTCATCGATCTGGAGGAGTGTGGGGAAGTGACGTCATTACCACCACTTCCCCCACGTGATGAAAGTTGGGGTAATGACGTCACTTCCGGTTTTTTTTGTCAATCTGGAGGATGGTGGAAAAGTGTCTTTTGCTACTTTTTTCGTCTGTCTGGGGTTGTCTCTCCAGGTTCGGACGGAAGGACGTCATTATCCCCCACTTCCGGTCTCGTGATTAAAAGTGAAGGTAATGACGTCACTTCCGGTTTTCATCAAAATGGAGGAGAGAGGGAAAGTGTCTTTTACTACCTTTTATCGTTTTCACAAATCTGAAGGATGGTGGGAAAGTGTCTTTTGTTACTTTCGTTGATTGATACTGCTATTGGTTTCCCCAATTGAACTGCCAAAAAATCCGAGTCTATTTTTATAGCTTCTTTTTCGAATTATTTTGACTCGGGTTTTTTTTTAATATTCACATATTCAACCAGGGAGTAAGCCTCTTCATCAGCGTCAAGGTTGCAGTTATAGAAGAGGTGGGTTGGAGGTGGGATTAGGAAGGAAAAAGGGGTGGGAAAGAAAGGGAATGACCGCCTTACCACATTGGGTGCCAGGGATCAAAGTCCCCGATGGCATTGCCGGTCTTTTAATTCGTAAGTGCACAGATTTTTCTCTTGCGAGCAGCATCCTTCTCCAATCTGGTTTTCTTTTCCTCTTCAGTCTCTCGTTCTTGAGCCTTTCTCTTATGAGCAGTGTTTTTCTCCAATCTGTCTTTCTTTTCCTCATCGGTCTCTCGTTCTCGAGCCTTCCTCATACTAGCGGCTTTTTTCTCCAATCTGGCTTTCTTTTCCTCCTCAGACTCTCGTTCTTGAGCCTTCCTCTTACACGCGACTTGTTTCTCTAATCTCGCCTTTTTTAGTTCCGGACACGTCGTGATCCGTCTTCCCTATCCAACATTCTTCGCCTAGCTTTTTCTTTTTCCTTCCACACTGCGATATTGTTCAGCTTCATCCTTCGGTTGTCTAGTACTGCGGATCGTCGTACCGATCTAACCCGTTCCTCCTCTCGTTTAGCATCGTTCAACTCCACCTTCTCCTTCGAGATGAATGCAAAACTCGCTCTCTCCTCCTCCTCCTCATCAGTCATGATGTCGTCTTCGTACTCTCGCCACGTGCCAGAATCTCGATGACCCATAGCTAGGGTATCTTCCCCATTGTCTAGGATAAAACGTTTGTCATCATACGCCGAGAGGAGGGATTTCGTGAATTTCACCATGCTGAGTTCGTGTTTCGAGCTGGCGATTTTAGTCCAGGTTCTTTTCGGTGTGGGTACTCGCATTCTTAGGGCGGATTGTCAAAGTCCAAGTGCTTCTTCACGAAAGATGTCAGGATACCCTTAGCCTTCATGGACGTGTTCGTTTTCTGCACTCTAATGGCGTACATTTTGGATCGTAAACCCACGAATTCTAAGATGGAAACGCCGGCCATCTCGTCCTTCATCTTCCCCAGGACTTGTTTGCTCGCTTCAGAGACTAGGGATGATCTCTCGGATAATTGCTGGTATCGAAACGTTCACAGTCTTGCTTCATATCCTCGTACAACTCGTCAGTTTCCACTTCGTAGCAGAGGCTGTCGGTGTCGGTAAATAGGAGTTGGGCCTCGTCCTCGTACGTGGGTTTGACGTATTCGTAGTGGAAGCGGAACATGGCCAGTTTTGACAGTTCCAGAATACTGAACCCCGAGTACGTCGGTAGATCGCAACAGACGCTCCTGACTGCGGTTGATCTTGCACTAAATGTTCGTTAAGGATTTCAAATGAATCTGCGTGAAGTTGGGAGGTGTACTTGACACTTGACAGCCTACTTGGGATCAGTGCACAGTTTCACGTTGACTCGCTTCTGCTTATTTTCCATTGTATTGCCAAATACCGAGTTGTTTAACAGTTTAACGTAATCCTTTTCAAAGGGTGTGGTCGATTGCTGCATTTTCTCCGTATTGAAATTGATGTACTCTTCCATCCAGGGTTTCTGGTTGAATCTCAGTATTCTTCCGATGCGACGAAGAATCAATCCGTGATGCAGGTAGAACTTCAAATTTTGGTAGTGAACGACGTAGTTCTTTTTGTGCAGGAGATCAGGCACAAGCTTGGCAGATGGTTTAATGTCATGATTGATATCTTCCGCTAGTTTTGGGGAAAAGGGTGAAACAAGGTCTTCTCCGATCTCGAGTTTCTCGGGAGCTACGGGATAGTCGTTAAGCGAGTCGTGAAGCTCCGCGGGGTATTCTAGGTCGACTTCGAGTATATATCTGACATCCGCGTCGTCCGGCATGGTTTCAACATCTAAAGTCCGAATTTCTTCCTTGGTCAAGTAGCGGAATCCGTCATAGGGGAGACGAACTCTCATGGCGAAACCGTACAAGTTATTCATATCCAAGTAAATTATGTAAATGGCCGGTTTGCAGGGATTGAAATTGGCCAGATGTTCGCCTTCGAATATCTCTTGCAAATAAACGACACGCCATCTCTGATGCCGGAAGTTATCATGTTGTGTTTTCCCGAGTGTAAAAACAACTTCAACTTGGATTCCTGCATTCTTAACAGTGCTGCCCAACTAAATCCCAGAGTTGAGATGTAGTAGCAGGGATCCAACTTGTTGTTGGTGAGGCATATTTTCCTGGAATCTTCGAAGATGTCCGCGAGTAGGAAAACGTCGGTCATCTGGTAGATTTCGTGATTGGTGCTGAATTTCTTTACCGTCATCTTGAGCCACAGGTTGAGCGCTATCACGTACTCCTCACCCGCCAACTCTTCATCCTTCAGTTGAGAGAAGAAGCCTTTTCGAGAGGGAAGCTCTTCTTTTTCGAAGACCGACATGTCGGTAACATACTCCTACATGCTCTCTCGCGCGGTTTCTTTGACGAACCAAGAGGATTTTAAACCAGAGTCCAAAGCCGTCTCGAGAATCGGGAAGCTCCTGCGGTGTTTAACCAAAGTATCCAGCCAAGCTTTAAGGAAATTCACGCTGTCTATGAATCGAAGGCTTATCCCTCTGTTTAACCTCTTGATCGTCATACTCTGAAAACACTCGGCATTCCGACCGATAACGTCTACCTGACCCTTAAACATGTGCACTGCGGAAGCATGTGCACTGCGGGTACGAAAAGATGCATGTCGTACCCTTCTAGACTGTGGAATACAACTGGGATGGTTCTTTTTTCTCGAGCATTGAGACTACAATTCGAGTAAGCCGGTCCACTATATTGTCCGCTAATATGACAGTGATCCCTAACTTTAGTGTTGGGGTCGCCTTTCGAAACCAAAAAGGGGAAAGGTTTTCCGAAATGTGACAGCTTTTGGCTTCTTCGTAACTGACCTGTTCGGCTGGGGAAAGATTGAGGGGTAGTATCCTTTTCAACAACTTGTTATAATATCGCGCTTCTTTCTTCATGCGTTTTTAAAAAACTTCCACCGCATCTTCTCCCATGTAGTTATCTCGATTAACGATCTCCCCGTTTTAACCGATCACGACATAACCGAAGCTGCAAGGTGCGTATCGATGAATTCGGGTGGTCGAGCTTGTCGATGGTCGCGGTTGAGCGGTGTGGATGGGCAGGAGTAGACACTCGAACCGAGGAAAGGGGTTTTGATGGTTAAAATGTCGAAACTCGAGAAATTTGTCTCCTCGAGCTTTAAATCGGAGAGCTTGCGCAAGATTGATTTTGACGCATTCGTTTCGGTGAACTAAAAGCATCCACTCCATTCCAAATCCTGCGAAACAGTTTCGGCAATAGTATTTGGCGTGAGTCCCCGAGCCTCGATGATGTAAAATCGTAGCGATGTCCATAATGCCGCAGCAATTGATGTTGTCCGCGCCACTCAATGAGAGAAGGTCGATGGGTAGTCCGTCATAGTTCTTGGAACCTCTGAGCGGGTATAATCCCTCGTCATTGTTAAAACCGACGATGTTGATCGAAAGATCGTTCAGCTTTTCAAACTTTTAAATTTCCTCAAACTTGGTCGGGTAAGCAAGAGAGCTAGTGTCGAGCATGTCTTCGAGCCCTTCGTAATATTCGGGGTTAGTGCTGTCTAACCCCAAACCCGACGATAGTATAGAGTATAGAAAACATTTTGAATCGTTTAGATTTTGAACGTTTACCACCGATTTTGCCTTGGCCTCGAGTTTTCTAGGGAGTGGAATAAACGACGAAGCTCGCATCGGTCGATACTCCGCCACTCTGATGATCAAGTTGGTGATTCGTTTTATAGCCCAGCCACATCTTTCCCTGGCATTAACGTCGATGGATTCTTGAATTTTAGGGAATGCTTCGTCCAATACTGCGGGAATGTCATTCGGGTTGTATAATTCTGAATATCTGGACCAAAAACCAGTCTACGATAATGTATCGTCTCTAAAAAATTCGATTCTCAAACAAAGCTGCACCTTACAATTAACCATCTGCTCCAGACAAATTACTAGCAGATTTTGCAAAGCTATGCGTGCAGACAGGAAGAAGTGAAGTGGGTCACCGAATTCTTCCGACAGTGGCATTTCGTATCTTTGGTGACAAAGTCCATGCGTTCGTGAAAGGCAGTGATTGTTGAGATAATCGGGTAAATCGTCTACGAAACAAGCGCATTCTTCCCAGTCAGAGGGGAGATTCGAACGTAGATGGTTTCGCAGCAGATGCTGTGTACGGAAAGTTTCTCGGTAATAAATGCAGGGGAAAAGGGTTTTAATTTCCATTTCTGAAACGAGAAATCCTTTTTTTAATAACGAGGAATAAAAATGTACGGTACAACTTCAAAAATTTTTATATTTAAAAAAATAATATTGAGGAACAAAAATGTTCTATCCTTTTTTTTATATTGAGGAACAAAAAGTTGGAAGGATGGGAAAAACTTTCTTGAACCGAACGTTTTTTTTACGAGTCCCATTTCATTTTAGACTAATAATATCCAGCTATTAGAAGTTTGAGTGCTTAAGAGGGTAAACTGCTAATACTATCCATCCAACTATTAAATTTTGAATCATATCCCTTCCACTTAACGAAATAGATCATTTTTCCATCTGTATCTTTCTTTTGTCTTAATACTTTCTCCACTAAAAATATAACGGGAACAGGAGTTTTTTTGAATTTGTTGTTCGTAGAAACCTCCGAGCACCGGTTCGTTCAATTCGTCTTTTAATAGATAAGTAACGGGTTCGGTTTTTTTGCACTTTACGGATCGTGAAAAATTTGTTAGTAAAATTTTGTAAATACCCTTTTATCAAAAATTTTCTTAACTTTAGAAATTCTGACTTTATTTCCTACGACAAATTTGGGTTTTTTCAACGATTGTTTCGGTTTAATTTTCAGTGACGATTCGTGACGTTTGGTTACTTCCCTCGGTTTTATTTTAGTTGCGGAGTGAACCGTGTCATTGTACCATGAAACTAACTCATCAATAATGTGTACCCATTGATAGTTCCCCTGCTTGGTGAATTCCTAAGGCAAATTTGGGCTTTGTTAACGGTTGTTTTGACTTAATTCTCAGCAACGATTCGTGACGTCTGTTTACTTCCCTCGGTTTTAATTTAGTTGTTGAGTGTACTGTGTCATTGTACCGTGAAACTAGCTCGTCGATAATGTGTATCCACTGGTATGACCCCTGCTTAGTGAATCTTTTCCACATTTGAGTTTTCAGCGTTCTGTTGAAACGGTCTACAACGCTCGCTTTCTTCTCAGAGTGGGTAGAGTACAGGTTGATGTTGTGACGCTTAAGGAGAGTTTTATAGTTTTTATTGTAGAATTCACTACCTAAATCAACTTAAAATTTTTTAGGGGGTGTTGTTCCTTCGAGAATCTTCTTAAAAGCTTCCGTAACAACTACACTGGATTTTGATTTAAGGGGAATGGCCCAAGAAAACGTAGACATGAAGTTAATGCAAGTCAGTAGGTAGTTAAATCCTATATTGATGTTAAAGTAAGGTATCATATCCACCAAGTCCGCTTGCCATAGATCATTCAGACTCCGCATAATCACTTTCCGCCTCGGAAAATGTTTCCTCTTTGGTTTGTGGAGTTCCTTTACAAGTTGATGTATTTCGCGTTTTTTCTTCCCATTTCGAACTTGAGCTTTGTCCCAGTGGCTAATTTTTCTCTCCAAGAGGTCGAAGAATCCTTACGTACTTTTCGAGCTTTAGATATACGAATTTCATCGGCGACGTGCCGTTTGTATAAATTTGAACTTTTTGAGTAGGCGATGTTGTGTTCTTTACACGCCTCATCCAGTTTATTTATTCCAGGATCCCCTTCTGTTTGTACACTCGGAGGAGCGAAGTAACGTTCTATGTTTTTTTGTTTGTCTAAAAGAACATCGTCAAAAACCACGAGATTACGAAACTTGGTGTCCAACTCCTCGGAAGGAATTAAATCGTTTTGAGGTTCGTGAAAACTCTCTATCTCCCATCCTACGGTTACATCAATTTCGGAAAATATAGACTGTAATGCTCGGTATTTCGCTTGACACAGAGTTTTGCTGCACACGTATAATCTGTCGTAATCCAACTATCCTTCGTTACAGATAAAATTAAGCAGTAAGTTCATCTTCCCGCAGTTTGCCGGTCCTATAATCAGGCATCTGATGTTTGAAGGTAGAAATGAGTGATTTTTGGGTTTCTTGATTGGCACGAAGAAATCGTAATTTTGAATATCCATTGTTTTTTCTTATTCAGAAATTAAACTCACAAAGTCTTTATCCGAAAATTTTCGTTGGATGTATTAGATTCGACGACTCCGTAATCTACGTTACACCAAAGTTTTACGGTTCTGGGGCATCGTTGCTGATGTACACGGAGTTAATTTTACTACTAACTTCCGACAAGGTCATACTTCTGCATGGAGCCAAGTTAAACCACGGTTTTTCTGTAACGTTTTTGTTAAGTTTTCCTTTAGTGGATGTTGTTGTACACCCACGTTCTGTGACATAGCGGCTTATCCGACTCACCGTCTGCCTTTTGACAAAATGGGTAGCAGGTGGAAGCTGGGTGCGAGTAATTTAGGTAACTGAACATCGTCAGAGAAACGGCCTACAGCTCTGCTCATCCACCAGAAGTGCTTAAGGGAATCCTGGGTGGAGAAATTAAAAGGGTACTCAACCATTGTTCGAGGAAGAGGATTTAAAGGATGAAATTGTTAGAATTAAGCATAAGTATTTTACTAATGGATATCCAAATAGGATTGTGGAGAAAGAGATTTTGAGGATTACTAATGAGCATGGTTTTTGTAGTGATCTTACACGGATTGTTGGGAGAAGCGGTAACTTAAAACCTCCCCCCACCTCTTGATTGGACCATTATTCCATTCGTACCTGGGATATTTCAGGCTGTTAAAAAGATTTTTTCAAAACAAGGTATTAGATTGGTGTCAAGACCCATTAACTTTATTCGGAATATGGTTAGCAGGCCCCATGTGGTTGCTTTGGAAGAAGTGAAAGCAAATCAGGGACTGTGTCCAGTCACCAATTCAAAAATGTTGGTACCCACATGCCAAATTTGGAGGAGTCGATTTGTAATCCTGAAGTAGATTGTAGGAGGGATGTGGTTTATTGTATTAAGTGTGTGGATTGTACTAGCATATATGTTGGTGAGTGCCGGAGGGCACTATGCGTGAGAAAAAAAGATCATGCTGGAGCCATATCGAAATCAAACATGTCATATGCTGTGGCAAAGCATACTAGTGATGCTAACCATATTGTTGACATTCAAGGAACTGGTGTGGTTTATTTTGAGCCCATTGAAAAAATAAGATTGATGTTAGAAGCCTAAACGATTTCTGTTAACAGAGAACGGGCATTAAATGTTGTGAAAAATTTCCAACATATGGTAAAATGGCAAAACATTTCTGAATCTTGGCCCACGAACCAAATTTGAGATCAGTGGCGTATGACGTAATTTCCAAGATGGTGGATGTGGTTGGATCAGCCCATCGTGGGTGTGTTTTTAAATTGTGTTTTTAATGACTTGTTGTAAGTATTTGGTTTTGTTGTGGCATTGTGGACTTATGGTATTGGCAAGTGTTTTGTAATGGCTTGTTTTTATTGTATTTAGGTGAACATGACAGGAACATAACCTGTTGAAAATTAAATTCTGTTTGTTGTATGACTTGGTGGTTTTCACGCAGCAGGCACGTGTTATATTATTTTATTACCCATTTGACCACTGCTGTGACGTTGAATTAAAAACTACGTTGGAGGAAAGTACCGATGGTCAACTCGATGCGAAAGGTAGACGAACCAAGGATCTGGCATCCCCCACACAATCTAAAGATGCGGTGAATAAATAATACGTCGACGCGAAGCTTCTCGGTATAAACTAATTAGAAACCAAACTTGGCAATGCCTTGATCATGGACTCTCGCGACATATTCGACGCAAAAAATAAACCAATCAGTAACCTGGCAAACCCCGAAAGCCCTTCGGATTAATAGTCCTTCGCTATTAATAGTCTATTAAATAGCTGTTAATAGAGACTATTTCTTCGGGGTTATTAGAGAAGCCTACGAAATAGACAAATTTCAAACGGCGTTGAACGAGGACGAGGATGGGGTACTCGATGCAAAATATAGACGAATCAAATTTACGCTCCCTCCAACCGCGGAACACGACGTGGCTACTAAGGGTTACGTTGATAGTCGAATGGTTACTTTAAACGTAGAAAAAAAACTCCCGCCAGACGCGTAGGAAGCAAAGAACCATTAAGAACATGTCGGTTTTGTGATGGAAAGATATATAAATCCACGTATCGACTGTATAGTTACTTTTCGTGGAACTAGTCCTTACCCAAAAGGTCACTTTTCACGTGTATCAACAATTCTCCTCGTCAATACTACTTATCAACATCCGGTTGATATATCCTGGGAATGAGAATAACAAGTAGCGGAGACTGTATATCTAGTTCAGACCCTCCAGATATAAAGATACGGTGTTTAATAACTAAATTTTTGGATTTGTCGAAAAGTATACCCAAAGGCAAAGGATTTCAAGTTTATCTCGGTTTCGAGAGACTTCTCCAACCATCAACTTTAAGTATAACGGAAATAGCGATCATCGTGCGCGATGGTAACGCAATTTATATAATGGCTGATACGCCAGGCACAGAGGATAAAGATTACCAGATAGATATATACCTAACCAAGACTCGTTGTATACCATGGTCAAAGCAGAGACCATATACCAATCCATACAAAGAACAATGGGGAAACCTAGTTAAAGAGCTAACCGTCTTAAAATATCTTCGTAATCATATCCCTTGCACGAGAAACTTAGAAAAAATAAACAGAAATGACCGCACAATGTTTGATTACAATTTTGCACCCTGTCGTAATTGTATTTAATGGGACCCAAATACTCCGAAATGGATGTCGGTGGCTCGAGGTTGCCGAAACTGTCGAACTAACAGCGTATGTCAGTAATTGTCGAGTAAGCCACCCAATGACTTCCGTTAATATTGTGAAAATTTTCGAGATTAACGATGCCTCATTCGCCACGAGGTTTAGGTTTTAACGGCAGACGATCCTTGCTAAAAGTACCTCTGTATTTAGAAATTTTCAAAACTTTGACTAATCTGTTTAAATCGAGATTCGTTAACGGTTTAGTAAAATCGATCAGACTTTCACTGGCCTTAGAAAGAGCCCTCTGCCACGATTCGCTTTTTTTTCTGTTTATGTTTCAGTCCCGAATCCTCCATATTCTTGTTATGTCTCACCATTTCTTCCATTACCTTAGCATCGTTCTGGCTCTTTTTAACTGAGTGACGATACCGGCGGCACCTCCGGCTAGACCACCTTTACCGGCTAAGATGGGTCCCAGCAATGCCAACAATGGTAAAAACCAACCTCGTTTCGCGATCTTTTTTCTTTTCACCCCGCTCCGTTTTTTTCCGATTTTACTTGTTTTCGGTTTTTGTTTCGCCATCTCCCTTTTTTAAATAAATCACTTCGACTTTGCCTTTATCCAATTTCAAACTCATTTTTCTATCACAGATCAACAGCGCGTGGCATGTCGTGTTAGCTGGAACCGCGGCGTTCAATTTCAACTTTACTTGCACGTCGACTATGCCGGACTGAAATCTTTCCGATTGCTTGGAACAGTCCAAAACTACTAGAGGATACGTCTTTTTTAATTGCACCGAATCGATACACAAGTCCCCGACATTATACAAAGCGCGTCTAAACTCTTGAGCCATTCTATACAGGAATGAGTATTCTCCAGTAGCGTAATTTACGTTCAAGCCCAAGAACGGTTAACGTTCGGAATTTAAAGTTACGTGAGCATCTTGAAGACTGCAGTGATCGAATACTGTATTACATATTTTTAGTTTAAATATTT
>JAHWFP010119974.1:10538-28062 GCA_023313725.1 Lithobius niger | reverse complement strand
GTAAAACTACGAAACAGGCTTTGGGTCTATTGTAGGCGGAGCAACTAGAAATTTATTTTAAATTTGTATTTACTCTGATTTCAGCCTTGCTAATGTTCCTTAAAAATCTAGTTGCAATACTCGGTCAGCTACGTTTGAGCTTTTTGCCTTTTGGTGTGAACTCTTTGCTGGTATTTTTCACATTTATTTAAGGCATAAGCTACGTTTCTTATTAATTTTAAGAAACTTTCGTTTGCTCCCACATTTAGTTTATGTTTCGGTACTTGCTGCCTCTTCCGCCATCGCCGCCATCTAAAAGTAGTATGCCACGTTAGCCGCCGTGGGTGCCACCGCCAATACTGCTTACATTGTGTATATCTACTGCAGAGTATCTTTCCTAGATTAAAAATATTAATAACATAGGATTTAACTACAAGCCAAACAATCACCAGTAACAATCGTATACTTTACAATAATCAAAAGATTAAAAAGATCTGCCAATCCCTGTTTCGCCTCCTACCTACAATGTTGAAGCGCATACCTTTGGAACATACTACAATTGTAATGCTAATTTTTTTAAAGTTGGAATTATCACAATTGTAGGCCAGCTTGGGTGTGAATATAGCATTTAAATAATTCTAAAACTTTCAGGACGTTTAGGCCTACTTTTTAGCTGCCGTTTTAATTTCGTAAGCGACAACATCAGAGAACTGCATTTGAGATAAGGCCTATTCATTCTTGCAACAAGGTATTGTGAGTTCAGTTTCCATGGCAACTAGGAATTTTGACATTCTTTACGAAGCCATCTTATTGTTCTGTGTTGCGGTATAAACCCATCATCTGCTGTGTAATTTCGTTTTATATAAACTGTTTCCTCATGGCACGAGGTTTTGAGGTTTCAGCCCATTAATAGTGTATGCACTAGTTCGGTGGCCATGTTGGGTGAATTCCTCAAGTATCATTTTTCACATAAAACGAATGTGTGTTGTTAATGAATCATTTTGTTTTTTTTTCCATGGAAATTCCGTCCTCTATTTGTTAAAATGCGATAATCAAATGTTATTATTTCGTTGAGTTACGTCAGAAAAAATTGTTAGCTATAAGGAAGAACGATGATTTATATTGACGGTTTTTAAAAGTTTACTTGATTACCAGGAGCACAGTATCTGCTTCGTCGGAATCCCTTAACTATTCAGGATTCCAAATTTACAATGGCGAGTGTTAAGATCGATAAATCGAAAAATAGTAATTTAGTGGATTATAATTGATCAATTTAGGGCAAATTCGAGATGAGCAATACTTTTGGGGCTATCTAGTAATATGGCGAATTTCATAGCAAACTGCTCTTTGGTTTGGGTTCCACCCAGACTCCAAAAGTGCTACCAACCAATAAACCAACAAATGAACCAACCTACCAACAAACCAACATTTTGAATTTGGTGTCCGTTACTGGATAAGCTATGTTCGCTTAAATGGCTCCGCTCCGCCAATGAAATAAAAAGGGAAAAAAATTACGGTTGACAGTGAGCGGGCAGATGGGGAATGTCGAAAGTATTTTATCCTCAATTAACACCTCTTCAGAAAAAAATATTTCATGATTTGCACAGATTCACACCACACATTTTTTTAAGGTGCTTTACTGACATTTACCCTCGAATGTATATCATGAGGAGGTGCCACTCCTCATCTCCAATAACTGCTGGATAAGTTTGTTTTTATCAATTTGTTGTTATTTATCATTTTATTGTTTTTATTGTGACCAAGACCGATACCAAACTGGCCGAAAATTAAATCTCGTGGTTAGTCTATGTCTTGTGAGTTTTGTTCGTCAGGGAACAACACTACATCACATGCACTATTCTGCCTACAAATTAATCTTTGGAGCTGGATCTCCCCACCTTCATAGAATAATTCTGATTTAATAATTACAGTGTTATGGCCTACAACTTGCCAGTATGTTATATTTATACCAAATAACGAATCACAAGTGTCACGAAGGACCACCGAATTGAACACTGAGATGCTGTATTAAACCAGGCATGTCGAATGAAAACAAAATTAACTTGTCCAATAATAAAATTTAGCTGAAGTTGTAATGCATGCGCTTGGGAACAACTGTGTTGTAACCTTTTTTTTACACTACAACATACTAGCCTTTTGTTAACTAAAATTGTCAAATGTATTCCATAATTATGTTCTTCAGAAAAAAAGACGGAATGGGTTAGCGGAAATTTTAACACTTGAAAAGGTCAGTTACATGTGGGCAAAAATTGAACTGAGCGGGTTATCAAAATGTCACCTTCCATTATAATGTCAAGGTATATTCAATTGGATCTGCTATAAAAGCTGAAGTTCTCTAGCCTTACAGCGCAATACGAGACTCAACCAAGTCAGTTTTATTTCTTCCTGGTAAGTAGAGCAGTTTTCTTTCTTATCTTTTAATAATTACCTTGTATGCATGTTTGGTCGTATTTCTAGAACGTTTATTTAAGTAATTTATCTACAGAAATTTATCAATGCGCAAATGGCAGCCACCATTTATCGCTTAAATTTAGGGGAAACTAAAATTTTTGTATAAGCATCTCAATTTTCTCAGAATCCATTCCGATGGCATTAATGTGGAGAGCAGACGAGAATTGTTTTCAGAGTGATAATGGGTATGATTACATTAAACGATGCTCAATTCGCAATTTTAGCTGAAAATGTATAGTGAGCATTTGAGTGCAGAAACACGATGGCTTGTTAGTATTATGTATCATCGCATCTACTATACCCTTAAATACCGTTCAGTTTGACAAGTTAAGAGATACGATTCCTTACATATTTAAATGAATCTCATGTTGTGATCGTTCAACTAATAATGACACGTTTTTTTTGGCCTACTTAAACTAGCAAACTTCAGGCATCATCAATGTTACCGGTAAAGCCCCCCAAAAACGATAAATCTAGGTAGCAGTGTGTTGGTACAGATTAACGAACAGAGAGTTTACCTATGTCGATATTAGCAAAATGTTGTAGCGTAGGTACCCTCCTCACAAGATGTTAGTTTTAAAATTGAAGATTGGAAAGATTGGATACAGGAGGATAATGAACCTGATTTCAATGACTTGCCATTAAAGTGTAGTGGTCGAATTAGACGTTTTCTAAAAGTGACGTAAGATACAATAATCAGGGTCGTTTTTTTTTCAAAGCCAGTAGTTCACCTGTACCAGACAGTAATGTGGTTAAATAAATTTTAGGAAAAATTCCCGATAATATGAAATTTTTCACTAAAATTTAATTTCAACCTTGTATGGAAATAATTAAACGCGCAATCTCTCTTACAATGATGCTTGGTAGATCCACAAATCTTTTTCGTAGATCTCTTACTTCGTAGTCATTAGTTGATTACAAATATTGATCAAAATGAACTTAACCCATATCCGCTGCCATTACCTCCTAGCAGATCGGAAGACAAAGAGTTGACGACACTGATGAAGTACCAGCTTTCCCAGCTATTAACCGGATCTCGGATTTTCATTGAGTTGTATCACATTACACAACAATAGCAACTAGTGTAATAGTACTGACATGCAACAATTGCTGGAAAAGATCTATCATGACCCTAAGTCACCCGGGTCATTAGGCGGTGTTCATTGACCTCTGGAAGCAAGTCGATGGGTCATAAAATAAACAGTCATCAAAGGCTGGCTTGCTGGAGAAGAAATTTATAGGCTGTTCAAGTCAGTCCTTCATCGATTTAAGCATAGTAGAATTCGATGTTGTTGCCCCTGCGATGTATCATCTGATGGAGTAGATCTCTGGAATCTAGCAACTTTAATGACAGCACTGGTTGTCAGCTGTAATCGACGACTTCACTAAAAAAGCAGCTGTTACACCATTAAAATATAAGGATGCCACTACAGTTTCTACACCATTCTAGGGAGTTTGCATAAAATGCTGAAAAGAGTGAAGCGTGTTTTAGTGATAAAGAGGCCAAGGGTGAAATTCGAGTGTTGACAAAGTCATGAGTCAATTTGGAATTAAGCAGTATAATGAGGAAAAAGAGATATCCAAATGAGCGTCTCTCATAAAGGTATGCATGCTCGCTATGCAATTTACTCTCACATTTCGTGAACGCTCGAAATACAGAGGTATTTGGATGCCTTACATGACATTGTTTCGAGTTGTAATACTTTTTATCATAGGAGTATAAAGATGAAATTCAACCAGGTGACTGAATGGTACACGGGAACAATGGTTGTTAATTTGTATGGGAATGGAAGAGGGTTTAGGATAGACGATCTTGGAAGGATAGCCAAGTCCAAACATGTTTGCAGTAAAGGGTAAGGTGACAATCCAAACTGGACTGGTGAAATGTTCTATGTTAAAAGCGTGAATAGAAAGCATCCAATCCCCACTTATAAAGTATGTGAATGCAGTGGGAGTGACATTCTGGGCTTTTTTTTTTATTTTGCAAATATGAACTTCAAAAGGTTTGTCCTCCCGAGATTTACAAGGCAGAAGAAGTGCTTTGTGATATAAAACGTTGTAGAAGCATGGAATATTTTGGTCAAGTCGTTAAATTATCCAAAATCCACAAGCTCTTGGGTTAGTAAGCTAGTGAACTTCTAGCAAAATGACTGGTGAAAATGGTAACACATCCTTCTACGTAACTGTAGTATGAAAATATTGGCTAATAACAATTTACAGCATTAATACTTTACTTCCGCTATGGCAACTGGTCGGTCATACGCAAGTGGCAAGTTGCCAACTACAAATAACAGTGATATTACACAGATTTACCTTGTAATTTGGCTATTGATAATAGCTTACGATAAATTACGAGGTGTGATGGGGATTTGTGCATGATGTTTACCTGTTGCTTACACACTAATCCAACGAAATCGTTTCGTTGCAGATGTACTGGGTCACTTATTCCCGTTCCGAGCGCATCTTTAACCCGCATATATCCGCATATATGCGCATTAAATACTAAATGCACTGGGAACGGGGTGGACCCATCCGAGGTAAAGAGGGTCGTATCCGAGATAAACTAATCCGCATCAGTTGGTGGATCGGAGCACACTTCACTAGAGTGTGCGCTCGGGACACAAATGTGGGTCGAATTCCGAATTAGCAACATTTCATCACCAGGTGGTGGCAATCGCGTTTGGTTTACTGCTTACTGTTTACTCAATGCACCTCACTTAAACAAAGGAAGCACACACTAATTTTCAAGGGAAGTTTATACGACTGCCAGCGCCTATTATTTGAAAATTAAAAAAGTTAAATGGGCTGGTGTTGCCATGGTGTGAGTGTTAGTTAAAGCACGAATCCGTTAATTAAGCGACAATGGCGTGTTCTGGTGAGCGGTTGAGAAACTAACAACTAACCTCTTTCCGGATTCGACCCGCATTTCTCTCGATTCGGAATTCGATTCCGAATGAAAACCTTGCGCTCGGAACGGGGTATAAGACAGTCTTGAAATGTCCGTCTGTGATCACATTGAAGATACTAAAGAAGGCTTAAGTATCTTCAGTAAGTAAAGAACTGCAATGTTTGCGTAAAGACATTTCTGCCGGCCTTGAAATGGCACACAAATCGATCACTGGCATCTGCCCTATGCAAGACCACCCACAAATTACATATAAATGAGTTCTACTAAACGAAATAAAGCATGATCGAAGTAGTAGTGCAAATCGTTTTGTCCCTGCTTCGTTTCCTGTTGGTCAAGACGCAATATTTTCACAAAATATAAATTTGTTTTCACTAGGTATTCCTCTTTACCTTTATCAAGAACAGTCACCCACCAGTGACGCAATTGCTACTAGCCCACGATTGGGTAGTAATTCAAGCTCTCACCAGACAGTCTCAGGTGATGGATGCATGCAAATCAATAGAAAGCAAGCCACCTGTCCCCTGAAACTGAATGTGAAACCAAGTGCGAAAACTAACAACGCAAGCAACTGAGAGGAAAGGCAAGGATAATCTTTCATCTTTCTAGAGTGACTAATAAGAATAATAGTGAAAACTGTAGTCTCCCTAAAAATGGCATTATGTTAAGAAAAAGGAAAGAAAGTACACAAACTGTACCGCTTTATGTTGAAGTTACCAGATGTCCACCTAAACAACAGGGAAGAAAGGCAAAACAAACTCCACAATGTGCATCCGCTGGTCACAATCGTCAGTACTAGTGAGGCCCTACTAAAAATGATCCCAAGCAAAGTTGTGAAAATTTTTGTCGGTGGGTCTAAACCCCAAGCCATCCAGTATTGTTAGTTTAATAAAGCAACGTTCAGTATTGCGGTTAAGTGTTTTCAGTTAAAAACGTGACATGCCACTTATTTGTCTTTCTGCATGACTGTAGAGGCGGGACTACTCAGATATACTGCTGTAAGCCAAACCAATACACGACCCCATCCAAACCCTTGAACCAGTAAACAATTGATAAATGTTTTATTGATCGATACAGACACAAAGAGTCCACTCTAAAACCATCTGGAGCAAATGTTTCTCTGATAGCCCAACACTGGGATAATGCTGTGCAGTGAAGCCAACAAAGCCCGGTTGTTTCCTCTGAATTTTAGAGACCCTGCACTGGAAATGTCCATACACGATGAGGAGAAAGGAAGTGTGGTACCTGGTAAATGTCACTTATACTTAAGGATAAAAGTGTTACGATGGTATTCATGATTTAATGAACGTGATTAATGATGAGACTTATAGGAACATGTTTAAGAATGCCAACAGCCCCATGAAAAGCATGCCAGAGAAAAACCTGCCTAAAATAACTTACTATGAGAATAATCACGCTAATTCTCTGCTGAACAACGTTGATGACAATTAGGCTGAGGTTTGGGTCCTAAACTGGCAAAGCGGTTCAGGTGTCACTGTAGACAAATCACAACGTTGCTGATGGAGGAAGAGAAAGTTATTCATACTAAAGTCCCAGTCAGGGAATAAACAAGATTATGTGGATTTATCACAAACTTTAATTTATCCCAAAGTGAAATTCATGAATCTGCCAGTGTCGCTCATACTCATGAAAATAATGCCGTGGTAACTCCTATAAACCTGTGGTTACACGTTATGTTTTCTCAGCTGGACATAATCCTGAATGGGACTATTGCTACCGAAACCACTGACAATTACAGGTATAAAGTGTACAAGCAGAAAATTGTTGAGTTAGGAATGGAAATGAAACTAAAGACACTCAATCTCTTCATCTTTTTGCACATACTCAGTTTCCAGGAATGTTCACATCTTAACTAGCGCAAATGTTGAGCTTTATGGGAGATTACATCATAACCTTTGTATGCAACCTAGACTGACTTTGAATGACACTGAACTTGGGTTCCGTTTCTTCTCATAAACCACAGTTTCATATAAATCTGACTGCTGCAGGAGTTACCGTGGGTCTCACGTTTATAATTGAGTTGAAAGATGCGTGTCCTTGCATTCATACGGTAACATCAGTATCATATATTTTGTATATTTTACATGGGATTTAAGTACTAGTACTAAAAATTGTCCATATCTAAGAACAGAGATAAATATGCATAATTTACTCATGGGAGTTCGTAGCAGTCAACACAACAATGATATTAATCTATACGTACCCTCTCATGGTTCTATAGGCATGGTTAGACATAATAGCCTACAAGGGTGTGTACTTTAACAGTCCTTTTTTTAAACCTTTCAAGCTGAACAGTTTAGCACTTTCTGTCTATGAGGAGATAGTTAATGGCTAACCGTTTAACTTGTGATTTTAATGGGAGAAATGTCGTGCAGGTCTATATGGGTTTGTTCAAAGGATCCGGCATTGCATTTCATAACGTCAGCAATGATGTTTCATATACAGCATTTGGTAAGGAATGTAAATGTGTGTTGTTTTGATCTGACTCCAGATCATTGTGCCAATGAAGACTCCTTGCCTCGCTACTTAAGAACGGTACAGTTAGGCTCACATTTTGTGGCGGCACTCGCTATAGCGTCGTCATTCTTGGAAAGCGAGAGACATTACTCGAGATTGACGAATGTGGTGACATGCTATTTATAAAATGAACACTATTGAAATTAAAATCTTTTAAAGGAGAGGTATAAAACACTCCCTTAAAACCATATACCTGAGGCTCGAGAATGGAGCGTTATAAACTTAGACAGCAGTGGTAAGATAGGCAGCCATTGGGTGGTCATCAGCCCCTGCAAACATTTTGATAGTTATGGTTTGTTACCCTTATCACATCATATGCTTCAGTATCTATGAAAATGATTTTTTTTAAAGAATTGGATCTACAATAAACTACCTTACAAGGACTGTGAACAGTACCATTATGCACATTATTGCATTTACTACATCACGTGACATCAAGGACAAACCGTGAGGCCAAGGCTAAACCATGGTTTATATTTAAAATCTTTGTTCTATTCAATGTCCCAATCAATTGGTATATCAGTTTTAGCATGCATTGATTTAAATAGGGTAAACACAAATACGTGGATATTTTGGTTTAGTAATGATGTAAAAATTATTTCATTTCTGCAGATTACAAACACTCATTAATATCTCAGTTATGCTCATGTACCCTGTTTGTTTTCTATTTTATTTTTGGGGGAATGCCGTATATTTGGTGAGATGGCAAGGTACGGCTGTTAAAAGTGTGCTGACACCACATGGGGTAACATGGCAAGGCACGTAAGGACTGTGCATACCTGTATAAATACGTGCCCCACGTGTGCTGTAAGCTTCAGTACAGGCATCGTCTTCAGTCGTCATGAAAGACAATACCAGATCAGGTGTCGTAACTGTCCTTGTGTGTTTGAGGATGATGGTGATATGCTCAGACATACTATCCATGAATATGCACATGTGCATAAAACAATGTTGTTTCATTTTGAGTTGAATGTCTTTCATAACTTGCAGTAGGTATGTTTACAGTGAGCCTGCACGAACAATGGAAGTACGGCTATACTCGTCGGATATCAATATGCATCCACAACTTTAGTGACATTTTTATATTTTTTTTCATTGTAAAAAAATCAAATTGACGGTGTAATGATGCAAACAGAAGTTCATTTGTGCAGTTCTGGACATCGAGTAGTAACGTCGACTGACATTGTTAATGAAATAAAGGCTACCATTGAAAATATAATACACAAGCTGGACGAATTTCACAAACGTGGGCTGGTTGGATTGTCGTCAATATTCAAAAGTTTGATCACCATGTAGGGCGATATAGCTCACATATCGGAAGTTATGGCGTTATTAAGGTTGACAAATATTTGACTGGAAAAAAGTGTTATAAAGATCAAATATCATATATATATGTCATACTCTGTTTTAGCAGTCCAACACCCTGTAGACGGGCAAAATCAGTTTAATAAAAAGAGCTATTATGTTCCTTACATTATTGATCTTGTTTTGAGAGAGGTATTCTTTCCAACTCCTGTATGCGAGGTAGGCAGATTTGAAACCCTGGATAATTTGTCTATTTTCGTGTATGGCTACACAATCCTGAGGTGAAATTATCCTTGTAAATGGTCATCATTGTTTTTTAATATGTGATTTTAATAGGTTGTTCACTCGAGCAAAATTAATGCCGTTTGTTTGTATTGCAATGTGCCCCTTTTGATGTAAGGCAATATTGAGAGAGCATTTATTATTGTGTGAAACCATGAAACTTTGGTGATTTGGAGTTCCTACAAAACCATATACACAATTCATTAGTCAATATGCTCTGTGGATACATTTACGTGCTTGTCAGACATAAAGGGAAGCTTCAATGAAAACGTCGCGGGGAAGAGTGCATGGTTAATTTGTTTGAAAATCTTATTACGGTTTGGGCATACAAAATCAAGCATTTTTTTACTGTCATAATATTCAATGCTGGAAATTTTCTAAATTTTTAACATTTCACATCATATTTGCGATAAGGCATTCAAAGACATCTAATGTTAAGGTTGGGGGTCACATCACTGGGAAATACAGGGTGTGTCAAAAGCATCCACCCAGTGGATTTGGTGGCTGCATGATTTGGTTTAGCCATCAAACAACCATCCATCGTTGGTCACCGCGTAGGAAGCCACGTTTTGAGACCATCAAGGGGTGTCCTCCGTCCCTGCCCCACTAAAATAAATTTTCATGGAGGATACAGAAAACAGCATGTAAATTGATCTCCAATAGCACGAGCTATGACCAAAATACTTTAGTACAAAATATGTTGGCTTTATTGCATAAAATAATATCATGAGCAGTTGTGGAAATTGATTGATTGCATGTTATAATGACTGGCATTCGACCTAAAGGAACTGGAGTAAGTAACAGCAAACTTACTGGAATTGATAAGGGTTCGATGGTTGTGCACATGTTTGTAGCACATGTAGCACACTGGCATTCGACCTAAAGGAACTGGAGTTGGAAATTTTATTTCTTGATCTCAATACTTATGCCCTAAGTGTCCACAAAAGGACTTCTTTCTTGCTCACTGATTTCTGGGAAGGAAGGTACCGCTCACTAGTTGAATAGACAGTATGTTTGTATGGCAGACAGCACATTTGTTGAGACATGTGCTCGAACCTTAACATGCAGTTCAAGGTCGAAGACCAGTTTGTGACACGTGCTACAAACCTACGCTAGCCGAACCCTTATCAATTTCATTACGTTTGCTGTTACCTACTGTAATTATTACATGCAATAACTAATTCACACAACTGCTCAGGATATTATTTTATTCAATAAAGCCAACATTTGTGGTAATGTGTTTTAGTCATAGCTCGTGTTGTTGTGGACCGATTTACACGCTGTTATCTGTATTCACCATTAATTTACTGCCCGCTCATGTCTCAAATTGGGACAAATGCTCTATTCCGAAAGGAACCGGAAGTATACAATTTATTTAAGGGCGACAGGATGGGGGGCACGCCCAGGATGATCTCAAAACGTGGCCCCCCTACATGCTGACCAATGATCGATGGTTATTTGGTGGCTAAACCAAATCATGCGGCTGCCAAATCAACTGGGTCGATACTTTTGACTCACTCTGTATAGGGGCTCGGCACACAATAAGTATAAGTTGAGCTACAAATTTAAAGCTGTACTATCTACTGACTTTCACAATTTCAAAGCATACGATAGTCATTGGGGTTCATTAGTTTTACCATATTTTGGTAAAAAATACTTGTACTGCCTCAAAATACCGAATGGTTTACTTCTTTAAGAATCAGAAATATGTTCCAGTTTCTTGATTCATATCAGTTTCTTGATTCATATCAGAGGTATTCCCTAGTTCGTGCTATCCTTATGGATAGTTTTGGCAGGTTGTTCCACTTAAAGAAGCCTTTTATTCTGAATTATCAGCAAAGATATCAACGATGAGGATTATACTTACGCGTTTATAGTCTGGAATAGATGAAACAGAATATACTTCTTCGGGTGATTAGCGCTATTTGCACGTGATGGCAGATGCCTGTTCGTTGGCTGATTGTTTCAAAAATTTCCATAAACTTCATTTATTAAAGTATAACTGGATCCAGCTAACTTTTTTGTACTTTATCTGGTTTATCGTGGGATACTGCGTTATGAATGAAAGGTGAGAGGTTACAATTGTTGACAGATCTTGACATGTACTAATTATTCGAAAGAGAATATTTTGCAGTGTAGCCATTTTTTCTAAACATTACGAACCCATTGCTACCCATTGCACCCATTGCTACCCATTTTTGATCCTAGTTTTGAAACCAGCTAATGTGATTTATTTGGAGGTTAATAACTTGTATGGTTTCTGTTTGTACATGTCTGTATCATATGCTAATATTCGTTGGTTGTCTGCTAAAGAACTTTCTGAGTTGAGTACTTTATTGTCATTAGTCCCCGAGTGCTAATATTGGTTATATCATATTGATAGATTTAGAATCGCCTAATTCTGTACTTGATGGCCATTAGATTTCCCTGTGGGTCCCAGAAACATCATGATTACCGAACAGGTGCTGTCCCCCCTTAACAGAGAGTTGGCTTCCCTGCGTTACAGCTATGTAGACTACAACAGATTCGTTCCCCACCTCAAGAAAAGAGAAAAGACATGTTTATTGTATGAAGTGACACCTTGCCGCTCACTTCGCCACTATTAACACTCCCTTTTACTGTCAACAAGACTTACTTGTTCACAGTCGGTCTTTTGGTGGGCACTTTCCAGTTAAGAAACTTGAGGGCCATTTATATGTTAAGATGTTGCAGTAACACTTTTTCCTAAAGTGTACTATTAATATTTAAAGATCTTACAACAATGTACGAAGTCCTGGCTAGGCCAATTATATTGTTTGAGCTCACTTGATTGTTTCGCCTCTGTAACAATATGCTTCAACTGTACGGCTGTCTTCTTGGGAGCGTCTCCTTTCTCTGCTATGCTGAGTATGAGGGAGGGAGATTGCCCTGTCTCCTAAAATGTCCGCCATTGTAAATAGGCCTTAAGCCTTCGTTACTTTTTACTTGAATACCAAGTTATGGTTATAAGTCGTACAGTTGAATTACTGAAAGTAACTCAGAATAGCGTAGCACTTACGTCACTACTTCTGAAAGCCACGTAGGGACAGAGTGATGGATGAGGAATGGAAAGCAACGGGACTTAGACTGACGGACCTAGACAACAGATAGACTGGAGCATGAGTTGTCAAAATCTGTATAGAATAAATACGTTACAGGACCAACAAAGTATCAAGTGTTCCCTCCTTGGTTCCCAACTGATAGATTCGGCTACAAGATCACTTACAGCCTACATTTTCTTTTTCAATTCTCCTGTCAGCCTAACTGTAAGCTACCGAAGTGGAATGTCTGTGGTTCAAGCACGCTCTACTACGAGAGGAGATTAAGTCATTTAGTCAAACAACCCTGCCGAAACTGTACTAATCGTGGTAATAGTTCACAAAGCTATGCAATATAACGAGAAGGATTAAATAAAACCGTTCAGCTCACTCTGCTGGTGACCAATCTGGAAGAAGGGTCGATTAGTTTCAGGCAAGATGGCAATGATAAATATATCCCTGCACTCGATCGGTTCGTCACTCAACCTTAGATAAATGCTTTCTTTATGCGACAAACAAAATGAATCGTCACGTAGATAAGCGTGCATTTAATAATTGGGGCCACGAAATGGAATGCAGACTAGGTTCAAATCATAATGCGCGCTATTGTTCGTCTACGATCAAAATAGGCCATAGGCCACAGCGCTAAATTACTGCTAGAAACGATGGTTCACATCGCACAAAAGTCGAAAAACTCGCTTTCGTTATTCAAATCTGGAAAATAAACCACTGATTCCGAAAATGCTGTTGTGTGAATCTGACAGTCTTGCAGTAATTAGCTACGAGCTAAAAAAAATGCGTTCATTTTAAATCAATTTGAGCCACGCTAGCATACGTACCACAGTGGTATGAATGGAATCAGCAAGGAAAGCGGCACGCTAGTCCGTGTAGTGTGGTTAGCTTGCTCAGAGGTCTCGTGTAAATGAAATTGGGCTCAAGGAAGGGCATATGGAAAGCTGGTTGACGGATAGGGTGTTTAGGCTTCTACCTGCTCTTCCTAACATGATTCCCGAGTTACGATAACTCTAGTATACTAGAGCAGCAAAGGCGAAACGTCATCCATTACTAGCGACTAAGCTATGTGCGAACGACTATTTTCTTTTTCCCTGGTGGTGGTTGCCACGTTGTCAACCCAGAGTTTCGCTCACCCAGAGCTGACTATTATCAACTATTAGATCATCCAGTCACGGGACACTAATCTCAGCGATTACGTTTGTTAAATCTGGAGTAATTAATTAAAGGTGCGTTAATAATTCCCTCCTTTATTAACAAAACAACGTAACTTTCATTATTCATCTGGTTTTGTGTCGTTCCGTGTGGCATGCACCAGTAAGTAAATCTGCCCAGACGCCGGCTGAGCAAAACTAGCTAATATCCAATCCCTTGTGCTGAGAAACAAATATTACGGTTGTAAATCGGGAAAAAAATTGCTAAAAATTGCAGCATCTGCCAAATTTTTTTTTAAAACGCGCATTTTTAGATCTAAGAAAACCGTTGTCACGGTTTTGGCTTGACGAAATAGTATATTGTTTTTATAATATGTATAATAAAACATTTATCGTGCAAATAGAGCACGACCGGTCAGGTGAGGGCTGGAAGGCAACTTATAACAGCCGAGTTAAAACCAACAGAAATCTGGCCGAAGCAGGAATGGACCCAGTTTGGCCTTTTCTAAAAGTCTCCCGAAGGAGTTAACCGAGGAGGCATTGACAGTGACTTCCGGCAATGAGTTCCGAGCTGGAACCACCCCGATGCTAAAGAAGTGATGCCTACAATTTAATTTGTGAATTGGAGTGATCAATTTATTGCAATGACTCCTAGTTTTTGTACTAGAGCTCATTTCAAGTGTCGATTGCTCAGGTGGTGTTAATCCGTGAAAAATTTTGTAAGCGATGATAAGGTCAGCCTTCAAACGTCGAAGTTCCAAGGAGTCAAGATTTAAACGTTTCAGCCTTCAAATGTACTAGAGCTCATTTCAAGTGTCGATAGCTCAGGTGGTGTTAATCCGTGAAGAATTTTGTAAGCGAGGATAAGATCAGCCTTCAAACGTCGAAGTTCCAAGAAGTCAAGGTTTAAACGTTTCAGCCGCTAGGTATACGCCAAATTTCTCATACCGGGGATTGACTTGGCATATTTTCTCTGCGCCGACTCGATTCTGTCAATGTCTTTTAGCAGACTCGGTGACCACAGCACCCGGTGGTCACATTTTACTTCCAGGAAGTTGTCAGTTCGCGGTTTAGTTACTAGGCAACGGACAGCGTTTCGCCTATCAATAGACTCTATAGAATCAGTACGAATTCTTCACCTCACGTTTTTCGTGCAGTCATAAACACTAAAATATGGGCAGAGAAAATGTTGGATTCTGTGCAATTTAAGTCTTATGCAGTATTTTCGACAGGTAAGGCAAATGACTGCATTATCCGTAGAAATACAGTTAGTAACAATAAGCCACCAGCAAACTCATAACAAACGGAGGCTACTTAATCGTGTGAACCGAGAGGTAGGATTAACCAATCAACGCCTTCTAGCTGCCCACGCAGAAGCGTCCAACTTTAAATTACCGCCGCATTTCTACACGTATGGTTTTATTCAATCTTATGGACGATTTTGTGCATTTTGTTCGGGAGCGATTTGTTCTCTAAATGTCTTTTTTTGGTGTTACGCATGTTGCACTTTCAGGACAAATTCTTTTAATGACCGTGTGGTGCAGGGAAGGGGATGGCGGCATGAGGGACAGGCCAACCCCTCCCTCCCTCCCGCACTCTGAAACTATGGTGAAGCAAAACATAAATATTAACTTTTTTAAAATTCACGATTGATTTTCTTTTTTGCTTTATACACGTGAAAAGCGTGTCTCCGGAAACTGTATATGGCAGTGATGTACCATTAAATACTGATGGAAACCTATTTCCGTTTCCTTTTGGATTTAAATGTCAGACTGCTGAGTGGGAATTGAACCCTCGACCTTTGAAAACAAAGAAAGAAGTTCCACCACTGAGTTATACTGACACAGCCTGCCGTTAAACACTTTTGCTTCCCCCACTGGGAGAGATAACAGCAATCCTCCAGACCCTTTGTTGGCCTTGTTTGGTCCCATCTGCAAATTCTTTCTTGCTGGGCTATTGCTTTGACCTTGCCCCAGATGCAAGGTCACCTTGGCTTTAGGTGATTTTCTGAGACCCATATCTTAAGTCTTTGCCCCTCCCAGTGAAAATGCCCACTAATTCTGGATTTTTATAAAATTACGTTAACTAATTCCAACGCTTTGTTTCTTCCAGATTTAAACAAAACTGATTCTGATCCAAGCAGTTCCATGGTTATTTCAGAGGCCAAACTGTACGCTTTATGTGCAGCGTGCTTTGTTTTTAGTGGACTCACAGTTCTAATTGTTGTGTTGTTCATCGATTTCAAGGGTGAGGAAAATCACACACAAGAAGATATTAAAGACAATGTTTTGAGCACTCTACTTCTAATGCGCAATCCAGACCTCCTCCTTCTTACTACCCTTAACATATTTTTCGGCCTTCTCATTGCAGTTACTGCAGCGGAATATACACAGGTAAGTGGGTAATGAATAATTTTTTGTTTGAAATAATTTCTTTTAACGTAAGGCTTCGAACACAAACTAAGCCAATTATTCGAATGTCGGTGCCGAGCAGCTCAGACTGACAGCTCTGACTGATGAATCTGTGCTGATCGATGCGTGCACCATATTATTAGTGTAAAGGAGATTAACACAACCAAACAACTTACTGACAGAAAAAAATCGACAATAAGCAGGAACGTTAATGAGGATGATCCTCCTCCTTCAATTTCTGGCTTTTCAGAGGGTTATTGCCACCTTCCTCTCATGATTATCAAGACAGAATGATAATATCTATGGATGGATAGAGACAGATAATAAACTGAAGCTTATATGAAGACAGCAACGACAGTTACTGGAAAACATAGTTTAATTTGGACAGGGGTAGCTTTCCAGATCGTACCCGTCCAAATTAAACTCTATTTCTCACTAATTGCCTGTGACGTCTTGCCCCGGGCATACACCAATTTTTTTTTGCGGCGCTGCATGACGGCTTAATAGATTCGGATTTCTTAGGAGCTTGTAGCAATTTTTCCGTCATCCTCCTAAAAGTCCAACCCGTTTTGGTGTTTCTTTATATAACCGTTTTGCCATTAAGCGCATAAAATATTTTATTAGTTATGGGTTGGGCAGGATTAGTTTGAACGTTTTGTATTGTAAGAGTTGAGGGGAGGGGGAGATTTATTGTTGCTGCACACTTAGTGTAATCCTGGAGGGGTGTGGCATTATAGTGGGCCTACAGACGGTAAATGAGACAAAAAATCGCCCAGGCCATTCCTCTTCTTTTTTTAAACTGGTTCTGTCTCATGGTTTAGGTTATAAAAAAGCAGTGATCAGAGCTGAAAACCTTTAAAAGCATACAGAAACTCCAAATAATTTCTGTATGCTAAATTCCATAAGAAAGTCATTCTATGATGTAGAGACTGAATCGTTTCTGCAGGCGTAATGGGTAATTTGTCGGTTTTCCTATGCTGTTTGGATGCCAATGCAGCTGGTTTTCATGCTCTTTCCCTTCAATAAAGGACATTCAGACTATGACACCAAGCAAAAGGAAAAATAACTATTGCATCAACAGACTACTTTTAGCGCATGGCACCAAGCAGACGGAAAAAAAAATATCGCATCAACAGACCACTTTTAGCGCATGGCACCAAGCAGAAGGAATGACACCAAACAGAAGAAAAAAAATAATTATTGCATCAACAGACGCCTTTTAGAGCCTGATGCCAAGCAGAAGGAAAAATAACTATCATATCAACAGACCACTTTTAAAGCATGACAACAAGCAGAAGGAAAAATAACTATCGCATCAACCGACCACTTTTAGAGCATGACACCAAGCAGAAAGAAAAATAACTATCGCATCAACATACCACTTTTAGTGCATAACAGCAAGCAGAAGGA
>JAHWFP010119974.1:0-10528 GCA_023313725.1 Lithobius niger | reverse complement strand
GCATCAACAGACCACTTTTAGAGCATAACAGCAAGCAGAAGGATAATAACTATTGCATCAACATACCACTTTTAGTGCATAACAGCAAGCAGAAGGATAATAACTATTGCATCAACATACCACTTTTAGTGCATAACAGCAAGAACTTTGGAGTCCAAAAAAAGCAGCCATAGCATTTTTAATAGCCTCCAAACATACTTTACTCCAGGTCCAAGCTGTTTTTTCTGGAGACAATAATTTGTTAAGAAGAGCCAGTGTGGTAGCCAAATGAGGTGAGGAACAATGCGAATTTGACATACAGGCTCATTAAGCTTTAGTACAAGTTTAATTCCTGTATGTTAGTAGGTTCTGGGGCAAGCTTACAGTGTTCAAAACTTCGGGCTGATTTGAAACTCGATTTTTGTCGAATAGGAATTCCAGATAATTGACTTTGGACCGATTGAGCTTGCCTTTGCTTTTCTTAAGTTTTATGCCACTAGACTGAAAATCCGCACATACTTGAAATAATATGTGGTCGTGCTCTTGGATGATTCCTGCCACAAGAACATCGTCATGAAACGGATTCGCCTGTGGCACATATTCCATGCATTTTTGAAAAATGCCAGGTGTACTTGCAAGACCAAAAGGATAAATTGAAATTGAAATAGGCCCTTACACGTATTTATTGTTAAAGGAGTCTTTGTTTCTTCCTCTGAGTCAATTTGCAGAAAAACATCAGATTAATCCATTATTGAAAAGGTGTCACAACCAGCTAATTTTCAAACGAGGTACGGGATGGTAGTCGATGTCCAATTGTGGATTTACTGTGCCCGAGTAATCCTCAGCAATACGAATGTAATCATTCGGCTTGAACACAATCACAACATGGGTGGCCCATGCACAACAATCCAAGGGCTTCAGAACACCCTCTCAGACCAGCTGATCGATGTGTATCTCCACTTTTCCCTGACATCCAGAGGTACAGGTTTGGCATTACAGTATTTCGGTAATGCATCTGGTTTCAGTTTAATATTAGCTTTGAATCCTTCAAAGCTATCTAACTAAACCTGGTAAAAATAGTTTAGGAAACCTTGCACATAATTGCTCGCCAGACACAAGATTAATTTCTTCTTCGAAGTGTTCTAAAGTTTCTAACTTATTGATAGACGTAGCATAAACTGCTTAATATCCAGATTAAATGTGACATTCCGTTGCAACCAAGCTAGGCTGGCTGTTCGCCAAGACTAATTGATAAGCTAGAAAGATTGGATGTTATAAGTCATGTTTAATTTTACCGTGCCAAAAGGTTTTACAGTGGCACTACCCACGACTTTAGTGTAGTCATAGTCCAGTTTAACTTAATGTCACTGAAATACTTATAATACCAACTTGCTGGTAATAAGGTCGTATCTGAACCAAGATCAACCTAAAGTTTATGCTTATGGCCATACAAGCAAAGTACCCGGCTTCGCCCGGGAATTTCTTTGACCCGTGGTTGTTTCCCAGTATTTGCTCGGTGTTGCCTTTCCGTCAATCGTCTCCCTCCATAAAGCAATGTCGTAATCAAATAGTGGCTCTAACATAAGAACTGCTCCACCAACGGGCATTCCCCGTTCAGGGCCCTCCCCACGCCCAGTAGCGTGCGAAAAATAACTGTCCTTCGTACATGACGTCATTTAAGACATGCCTTTGCGATGACCTTGCAGAACAAATTGTTAGTCGAGGCAACAATGTGCCAATTTCAACTATTTTTCAGGACAACAACGCCCCAGTTTCAACTTCAAGCCAAAGAATTGACACACTCGCACGTTTTCATTGTTCCCCTTCCGGGGGTCATTGCGGTTGCTTCATTTCTGCTATGAGACTTTGGTTTATAATGTAAGATGAGTCACAATAAACTATCTACTATCTCCTGTGTACATTTGTAATGAATGGGTTTATCTCAGAATCAGGGCTAACTCTGAATCATAGGGTGCAATCCACGTCATAATTTTATAATTCTTCAACCTAATGTGCTTTCTTTCACGAATATTTATGATTTTCTCTTTAGCAGCTATCTGTACCATTCTAGGTTCATGAGGTTCAGATGCCACATTGCCAGTAAGCTTTACTAGACCTACAGATCCGGCTTAAATGTCACCTCACCAGACAGGCTGAGCATTTATGCTTTCTGAACCTGCAAACAGCTTTCAGACAGCGTGGTTTTGCTTTCCACAACAATAGAAAGTAATGTCATTTTGACTTTTCTTAAATTTAGTAGGATGTTTAAATGTTTATATTACACAGCGTGAGTAGAGGAATGCTGAAACTGACAAATTTTTTTCTGCTAGTGCTTGGGTTAGAGCAAAGGTGGAGGATAAATCAAAAGTAACTTTAGACGGGTAAAAAGCCGGAAGCTATTTCAAAATGTCCGGGTTAGGAATCCCTGCAACAAACCTGTCACGAAGTACAGTTTCCAACTTTGTACAAGTAGCCCCATAATTCTAGTGTAAAGTTAGTTTTTTAGGCTCCACAATATAGCCAGCAATTGATTTACCCATAGCTTGCTTTCGTCATTGAAAAGCCACTGTCCCACACAATTAGGTTTCGGGCACAGGTTATTATTATAACAAGGTGTTTAATTCAGCCAAAGTCTTAGTTTTAGGGGCATCATGTGCACACAAATTATGGAGTAACCCGTCAGCCTTAGCACTTACACTGGTTAATAGAATTGCTACTTGCTTGTCCATTGGGACATCATAATTAGCAAAACTCAACTCCGCTCTCTCAAAGTAGACCGACCATGTTTCTGCACTTGTGTCATACCCTTCGAGTTTCCTATGTGTTAAATTGGTAGGAGGCATGATGGAAGTATCAACATCAGTTTTCTCCACACTATCTTTAACAATCTTTAAATTCCCCCTCAACATTGCCTTCATTGCTCAATAGCAACAAACAGAAAGCTAGGTTAATTACTAGTTAAACAAAATGAGAAAACCACACACAAATGGTCCTCTTCGCAAAGCTGAACTAGGCTTTTAAATTTAAAGACTTTTTAATTAAATAAATTACCAACACTTGCTTACTCCCAGCAAAGTTTAACAACAATGCAATTTACACTTCAAACATAACTAGACAATTTTTTTGTTCAACCACGCAGCTAGGTCGCAGCTATAGTGCAAATGACAATTGAAAAATGCCTTTAAACCTTTATTAATTCAAGTGACTTCCAGCAGCAGCAACACCTGCTTGTCTTCGTTTATTTTAACAAAACGGGAAGTTCTCTCACCAGATATCTCACCAGATTAATAAACTTTAAATCTTTGTTATCGTTTCCTCCAATTTTAACATAACTGATAGCAGTTTAACGTTTTAAACAATTTTAATGATATTTATTCATTAACACTTGTACAAAAGTATTACTAACCTTTAACTTACAGCCGTGACAAATTTCCCAAGCGAGCACAAAATCCCGTTTTTACCACTGCTGCCACAATGCCAGAAGGATGATAACTGTATCACTTGCCGTGAAAATTTATTCCTTCACCATGGGACCCCTTAAACCACAAACCTCATAAACTTGAAGTGTCCTCTATGAGCTGCAATCCTGATGTAGTCGCAGCACAAAACTACATCGCTACCCTGGGGAACTGTGAAAGTTGGCGCCCCAACTGACCATTCCACCCAGAGCAGCACTAAAGCCGGAATGCCTCACAGCAAACGTAAATAACGAAGTAATTTTGCAGTGAAACCTTTTCTGGTCACTTTAACTGAATTTAATATTCAAAACTATAATTCTTTAGTTCCCAATCCACTACACATCCTAGCACGGGCATGTGGATGGTTTGGTATAGGCAGAAGCTTATATTTAATTTAAATTAAATTAAATTAAAACTCTCACTGGCATCCTCGTCGCCAAGTGAAGTAACCTGAACATGGTCTGTACAATGCATAGAGGCATTGAGTACATTGCCGCACCACCACGGAGTGGCGCATAATTAAGGCTGACACAAAGGTGACGTAAGTGCAACGTGCACCTCACCGCATATACCATACAGAAAAAAACTGAGCAAAATTTGTTTATTGAAATACGTACCTATCAAGACACACGCTAGCGTGTCGCCCGCGAAGATAAAACAATATTATCCAGATAAAATATATATGAACATGGCGACCACTAGACACATTGTGTCTTTACAGCAAAGACAGTTAGGCTGTTTTCAGCCATCTGTGGATAAATAACAATGCGACAGAAAAGGCTGAAACTTGTTAGATCGGGAGACTTTGGTCGCCTGACAACATAAAAGTCACTGTTAGTGACACAGCATAACGTTTTCTTGTTGAAAATACGACGTGAATAACGTCGATATTTCCCTAATTACTGACTACTACTGGTAACGCTTTTTTTGTATCAAGAAAATAAATTCTTCCATGTGGTAAATACATCTGGTTCTTAGCTCATTTAACAGGTATTGCTCTGGAGATGTGCCGTTTTCATATGGACCTTTCTAATTGGACAAATGGTTCATGGGTTAAGCAGTGCCAAACGACCAAATTGATTGTTTTACATTGTTTTAAACATTGTTATTATGTAACAATGCCAAACTGAACATTAAATAAATCCGTGCGTTTGCACGGAAATACTTCAGTACTAATTAGAAATCCTTATTATTTGAAAAAAGATGACTGTGTTCTCAAAATCTAAGGAAAGCCAACAAAAAAAAAAAAGAAGAAAAAAGAAATGGACTAGAAAACTAGATTGGCGTTTTCATCTCATACATAATTGCTAAGAAAAGAAATGGACTTCATCAATTTGGACCAACAATTTCTGATATCTGCCCCAAAACAAATCTTGTTAAGGATTCCAGCCAAGCTTTTTGCCTGTGTGAAGTCGTGATATCAAACGCCAAGCTCTTTCACAAAGCTAATCGCACCGACTAAGACTTCAAACGTTAAATGAAAAAACTGAAAAATGCACAGTAAGCAATTTTCATATATTTCACTTAACCTTCGAACTCTTACTCGGTGGGATTAGCTTGGCGAAACAGCTTGGCGTTTGATATCACGACTTCACACGGGCGAAAAGCTTGACGGGAATCCTTGACAAGTTTTGTTTTGGGGCAGATAAAACTTACATATAAGATTTAGATGACATTTTGAGAATGCTAAATTGTAGGTTTTTACGTCTGGTTGGATAGGCGATTTAGCATCAGCTGCCATCTTGCGGGCATGTTTGATTCGCAAGACATCACACTGTCTTTCGGTTATTATTCCTACTTATTATATGACACAGTTGCTATAAGCATAATTAAACATAAACCATTCAAATGAAAATAGTTGAGTTAACAATTAGGAAGAATGACTGGTATTTATGGAGTTTAAGCAAACCAAGATAAATCGCTCAATTTTGGTACTGTACCAACCTAACTCTTCATCCTCTTCTCATTTCACGTTACAAACATGGGGGAAATGTTTTTTTTTTGGTTATGTAAACACGTTTTTTAGCTCTTCAAACACTTTTTTTTAACCACGTAACACGGTGGGCCCGGCCGTGTAAAGCGGTGGCTATGTTCCAGGATTCAGAGTAGCACGAAAAGTTGGCATCGCAAAAACGGAAAGTAATGTTCCAAACTATGTTGTCTGCGTTTTTTGTTGTTATTTTTTTTTAGGTTAGATTAGATAAGTTAGGTTTGTTAGGTTAGGTTTGGTTTGTTAGGTTAGGTAATTTCCGTCTCCTTTCATTGCGATGCAAATCAGGTTTTCTCGTTACTCTGTCTCCTACGTTATGGCCGGCGCTTCAACACGATCGTCACTATCGTTTTAAGTGTTTTCAATGTTTTTTTTTTTACACCTTAAAACACGTTTTCCCCCGGTTTTTTAATGTGATTTGGCAAGAGGATGATGATATGCGTCGATTAGTAAAAAAAATGAGTGATTTGGAGTGGTTCGCTTAAACTCCATAATTACCGAATGACTTGAACGAGCACTAGATGTGTTTTGGGCTCAGTCTTAGGCAAGTGAAGACTCGAGTTTCGGTTAATTCAAACATTTCGCCAAAAACAATTAAATAATAAACGCGCAGACACACATTTTAAAAACTAAATTCTTGACTTCCCGCGCTACGACGTAAGGTTTCAACCATCAAATTATTTGAAAAAAAATCAAAAATGTTTTTTTTACTTGACCTAAACATTATTTTAGTAGGAGACTATAACTAGCAAACGGAAATAAAGGTGTATGAATTCTCTTTACAGGCATTTATTACTTGCAGTGTTGGCATACACTATGTGGGAACAGTTTTTGTCACGTTCGGCATTGCGATCACAATATCATCATTAGGCACAGGCTACATTACAAAGTCGATTAAGCCACTTGGAGTGTTCGTCGTGGGATTATTTTTTACAGTTGCTTCGCTTGCTACCATGCTATTCTGGACCCCAACCTCGTCTTCTGTGATACCGTTGCATGCAATGGGTGGGATTTTTGGAGTCACACGAGCCATCTGGCAGACGCATCTCTCTGGTAAGTGTAACCTGGATTCTTAAGACTTAGTAATAGCAAGAATTTATAGGGTTGTTGAGGAGAATTTGTGATTGAGACCCATACCGGAACGTCTTGGATACATTCACATTAGTTCAGTCTTAGTTTATAGAGGGCGCCACGTGTTTTATGTGGGAATTTCTACTCAGTTTTTAGCCTAAAATTAAACTAAACTAAACGAAACTAGCTTACATTTAATTATTATTTAGCCTAGCTTAGTTGTAATTTAGTTTACTTTAGATTTGGGCTGAAAAATGGGCAAAAAATTACCAGATAGAACACGTGGCGCCCTCTGAAAACTCGGACTGAACTAATGGGGACGAATCTAACATGTTTCAATAGGGACTTTTTAGAGTTACAAATTCTCCTTCAAAACCCTATAAATTCTTGGTAATAGTTATTGGTGACAAAGTCACGGTGGGCGAGTATTATACCACGTCTGTGATCATTGGCCCGAGAGTTGGCAAGTCCATTGAGTGCACAGCGAGAGATGGGTTTGTCCACTCGAGCGCCAATCATCGCAGCCGCGGTATAATACTCAGTAACAACTAATTTATACCACGGTAGGGACGTCAACCTAACGTGTATTTAATTGAAACATTTTCGCGTTATTTATTTTGTGTTTGTGAAAATTGTGTCAAGAAATACGATAATCAGTACATCGATATGAATGAAGGTCATCCCATTTTAGTTTGTAGAGGGTGAAGTGGGGGTTAGACGGACATATCCTTTGGTGGTAAGTTCAAGTTTGAGGAGAGGGATGGGTGGGAGTTAGACGGACGCATCTCGGCTTGTAAGCTAAATTTTCAGAGCAGAATATTGGGAGTGAATAAACTTCGATATGTGAGGCAGCAGGGATAGAAGGATTCCATGCGAAACATTCTGGCAAGGTAAGTAATTCTTTTTGTACATTTGTAGTTTGAGAACTGTTTCACAGAATACGGTAAAAGATGTATCAGTATGAATGAAGGCCATTCCATTTTAGTTTGTGGAGGGGGTTGGTGATGGGGGTTAGATGGAGTGAATAAACTTAGGTATGGGCCAGACATCGTGTGAGCTAGCAGGGATATAATTTCATTCTGGATATTCCTTTTGTACGTTTTTGTTGCATTACTTTTTTGGACGCTGTATTTGGTCGTTGGTGTGTGCATTACCGGTCACGTGATCCGGAAGTGTCAAAAGCATGGGTTATCCGCAAAAGTGTGGGGTAACTTGATAACTTGCACGGTTAACGGAATTTAGCATGGTATTGAGTTAGCCTGACGTCACAACCATGGTATAACTAGTGATTCCACTCTGGAAACTTAAGATTTAGTAATGAGTGATACCACCATGGGAACTTAAAGATGTAGTAATGACACTACTCTAGATTAACTTAAGCTTCAGCAGTGACACCGCTCTGGAAACTTATAATTTAGTAGTAATCCTACTCTGAGAACTTAATATTTAATAGTGATACTACTGAAAACTTAAGTTTTAGTAGTTATACCACTCTGAAAATTTAAGATTTAGTAGGATATCACTCTGGAAACTTAAAATTTAGTAGTGATACCACTCTGGAAACTTAAGATTTAGCAGCGATACCACTCTGGAGACTTATGATTTAGTAGTGATACCACTATGGAAACTTAGGATTTAGTAGTGATACCACTCTGCAAACTTAAGCTTTAGTAATAACACAACTTTGGAAAAATAAGAGTGAGTATTGGTAGGCCACCACTCTGGAACTTAAGATTTAGTGGTGATACCACTCTGGAAACTTAAGGTTTTATAGTGATACTATTCTGGAAAGTTAAGATTTAGTAATGACACCCACCACTTCCAAACAATCCGACCCTGTAATGATAACTTAACCAGATAATTTCGCCAATACTGATCTGATATCCACCTCCATACCCCTGTTTGATTCACTGCCATTGTTTACAGTAAATGCTATCAGCTTAGCTTTAATTAAAAAATTTTGATCTGTTGATCTACAATAATAGGTTATGCAGGTCTGATGCTGTTTGAATTTTCATAAAATGCATCAAATCGCGTGTTGGTTACAAAGTCATGGAAAACTTTGTAACCAACCCAGTATCGGTATACTACATGCAATATTTGACCGAACTGCTAATATTCCTGAAAATATTCCTGGTGATACCGACGCCAATGTCACTATTGGTTGGTCATTCCTTAAGATGTTGGGCCGCATTGACCATACCTGAAGACGGAAAATTTACCATAGGGCCTAAGTGGCGAGGGTCAATTGTAGCTATAGTGTAGTTCCATATTTATACATATACGTTATGTTTTACTTTAAACAGCTGACTGAATTGAAAAATTCCGTGAGGCTTTTTATTTTGAATCGATATCACAATTGACATCGTAGAACAGGGAAATACTCACTTTCATAGTCAAATAAACAATTAGAATCACGTTTTGATAATTTTCGATAAACATAATTATGACACAAACACATGACATTTGGCTTCTACAGGCTGCTTCCTAGTTTGTGACTTTGAGACTCAAATTCTTCTTGCTTACAGATCTCTTTTTTCGTAACTGCTGTTTAGACCACAGGCTCGTACACCCTAAAGTACAAAACATGCTTAATATTATGTTTTCTAGCAAACACCACTAATCTTTAGGGTGGGTTTACGCAACGACAATCTTCTTGTTCACTAGCTTTTAATTGGGTAATACTAAATCTACTGGCTGCTTCTTGCCTATATCGGAGTATGCGGTTTTCGAGTTATCTGAACGTAATAACCATGGAAACAGTGCGGATGCAGATCTTCTCCTTGTGCCTCGCGACACGACATACGATGCGTGCAACATGACAGCGTCGATTTATGACAAGAAAATAATTTTTACAGCAGTACAAGATGACGGACTGATTTCTGATTGTCAGCATTCGATGCTTTTTTTGTCTTCGATTTGATAAACCGGAAATGGACGCCATGTTGGATTTTGAATTTTGGCTACGAGCAGCTATTTATTCTACTGTCGTCTGATCACTGCTAGAAGCTGTTTTTTGAGCAAGAATATCAAATTTTGGAAACAGTGTGAAATGACAACAATGTTGTAGCAGGGTTTAAAATTACCGTTTCATTTTGTTCTTTATCCGTGCTGTTATTTATAGTACATTTAATTTGTAATCTATTAATGCATTCCTTTAGTAGAAATGGGAAACTAATCGTAAACAAATAACGGTTGATTAGCAAATAGCGTTCGGCGAGCGAGAGGGTCTCATTGCATAATCGCACCCTTATAGTAGCGTAGCTTCCATAGCAAACCCTTCTTTGAGGGCAGGCGAGCAATTCACTTCTTTGAGAATCTAGGTCGTCTTAGAGCACAGCTCAAGGTCAGTACAGAACGACTGTCACTCAGAAAGAAAAGAGCAATTGTCAAAAAGCAAATTTCATCTGTGGCTTGTTGTAATGATCAAAGTATCTATTTTCCAGGCACTGCGCTTTCATTTTTTGGTAATTTCGTGTTACTCTTACCTCGTAGTGTCGTACAGCCATGGAAACCGGCGAACTTCGTTAATCGAGCTGAAAACTACCTGGCAACGCCTGTTGTGAAGAGAGGGTGCGCCAGAAGCATTCGTTTGGATCTTTCAAACATACTCGGATATAGAGCGCAAGCTTTTTAGCTCCCCATCAGGCTATGGCTACCATGACAACGAAGAAGTCATATACCAGAGTCTTAGATCAACGCAATCGGTGGTGTATTACTAGAATGAGCTCGTGTTCTGTTGCGCCCCACTCCTTACAAGTGACTCGCTTATTTGGTGTGAGTTGCTCGTCAAACACGAACCTCGAATATGACGGGATTTTGATGGAATCATTGGCCGCATCGTGTGCAAACATGGTAATGATTGTGTAAAGGTTGCGTCAAACACGAACCTCGAATACGACGCGATTTTGACACAATCGATGGTTGCACATGATGTGGCCAACGATTGCATCCAAATTGCTTCATATTCGAGGTTCGTGTTTGACGAACAACTCGACCCTGGTGTTGCCCAGGGTCGAGTTGCTTGTCA
>JAHWFP010119972.1:33465-78581 GCA_023313725.1 Lithobius niger | reverse complement strand
GATAACCTTAGCAACTGACATATACACCAGGCTCAATACTCGTTTCCAACAAAACGGTTTCGTTTGAGTTTGTAACTTTTCACTGCAATCCCACGAAATTATTCCTAACACTTGTCCCATTACAATCGCTGGACGACACGCATTATAGCCAAATGAAATCTCTCTGTTGATGTCCTTCGAACGAATGGTTGAAATATTGAGAGGACTAATGGTGCGATGCATAATGATAATACCAGAAAACACCGAAGAGTTGTTACGATAACAACTCCATTTTGTATAACAACCTGTAAAAAGATAAAGGAATAATAAATAAATAAAAATAACATTGTCATATCACATTTATACCATTTGTAATTTCAATCTTTATTACATCACGGATTTCTTTGGTGTAGGTTTTTATATTTTAAACTATATTTGAAGAAATGCGATAATAACTAGGTGCTCTTTTCAAATTATCGATGCCAACTAAAATTTCGAAAGCACCATCATGTATCCTCGAGCCATCGTTTTTTTAAATTTTCGTATATTTTTGAGAAGCAATGTCTTTGTGCGACGTTTCATTTTGCACTTTGTTACATTGATCAAATGTTTGTGAAAATGAGAAAGAGTCTGGAAAGTTTCATACTCGATATCCAGTTGATGATTGAATATGGAACTCGTCAAACTATATTGGATTAACTGAGCGAAAAACGGCTTCGCCGTTTAGAAAAAAAACATTAGAGCTCGTATCCCCATACTCACAGCCTTGAAGGTACACGAATAAAAAGGGATTAGAGTTCACTCGAACCCAACAAACTATAATTTGAACTATAATTTGTGTTAATTTTGTGTATGCATTTTTTTCTTTCAATTTTGTGGAGTTTTGCTGTTTATGGAGTCTATTTTGTGTGTGTTTGTGGGTTTACGTTTTGCGAATTGGAGTTCAAATTATAGTTCGTTGCGTTCGAGTGAACTCTAATCCGTTTTTATTCATGTACCTTCAGGGCTGTGAGTATGGGAATACGAGCTCGATAATGTTTTTTTTTCTAAACGGCGAAGCCGTTTTTTTCCTCAGTTAATTTGTTCGCTTTTGTTGCTTCCATTTTATGTGTGTTCATTGTCCACCGATTTTTGTTTTCGAAAAAACGGAACATTACAAATGGATACTTATGTTTAGGTTCCGCCGAAGGTTTGTCCCATGATTATTATTTGATGGCAACACATTAGCGTATTTCTGGATTTAGCATGCGTCATCTCGATGAGTAGTTGATTCTGGATTGTTTCAGTATCGTGGCAACAATCGCCGAAACAATTCAACCGGCTTCCCGAAGCCCGCGTTGAAAAAGTAAATAAGTCACTCAGTCATGTCGTCCGCATCCTACGGTTTAAAACTTGAAGATTTAAGGTGAAATCAAGACCATTTAATTTTGGTTCTCAACAACGAGCTAGCTAACTCAATCAACGACAATGTTAGTTTCCCGGCACCCAACCATTGTTGCATCTTGTTCGGGTGAGCTGTAATCCGATATTGTGCGCCTCGCATATTGTTATCCTATTGTTACATGTTGCAGCATTGTAACATTTTGACATTGTTAGCCGCTCGCCTCCTCCTCCTCCTCCTGTCCAATTCTCGTGCGCAAACGAACTCTAATAAGCAATAAAATAATGATTAATGCTGTGACACATATTGGATACGACTGGTGCCTAATCCGGGGGCAATTTAAGTGCACCATCATTGAATGCATTCGAGGTGATATAAGCGGATGTCGTAGAAGGAAATCCAACCTTGAACATGGTAATCCAGTAGTAGCAGCACGAGAGTGAGGTGGAGGATTTTGAAGATTTTCGTAATCATCTCAGAAAAACCTGAGAACACACAGCTGATCTGTTGATGAAATAGTTAATTTGCCTCGAAGTTAATTCGTCTGCGATGAAACATTGGTCAGGATTTTGTATGATGGTTTCCATTATAGTGTTTCCAAATAATTAATTGACACGGATATTATTTCGACTAGAAGCACCAGTAGAAATATTTCCAGTAGAAGCACCCATGCAGTAAGCCAAACGTTTCTAAGAACCTAAGGAACTTAAGCTTGGCATGGGCAGCAAAAACAAAAGCTTCTCTTAAATCTAAAAAAGCTTCAACAGGATTCCATCAGTGAGAAGCTTCATGCAGTTATTAACTATAATCAGTGATTGCGTAGGCACAATTTATTCATAAGAAAAACATGCTTCTCCGTACACCAAACGTTTTCACGACATTTTCCCCAGAATCTTGAAAATAAATGGGCTCAGATAAACTGGTGGTAGTTTGGTACTAAATCTTCGTTCCACCCACAACAACATGAGGGTCTTACCATGCCTTGGGGTAGGTATTATTTGTCAGCGAGGTGAGAAAAATGATCATTGGGGATCAGCCAACACTTAATGAATATATGAATATGTGTCATTTTAATCCTTACGGTCTTTCTCCCACATAGGAAAACGGTGAAGACAATAAGGATAAAAAGTATTGACATTTAAAATTTAGGTGTGAAAGTGTGAAACAGGAAAGCTGAGAGTTCCTTTTTATTGAGGTTCCAACACGTTGCAGTACTTCTAAGAGGTATGACGTCTGTAAAGAAGGGTTTCTGAGTGTCAGTTTAACACAATAATCCTACTAACGAGTTTGACATTTCCTGATTGCAGTAGTAAAAGCATCGTGAAAGTATTCGTTAGGTTCGTCAGAAAGGTTGCATCAGTATCACTATTTAAGACAAAAAAAAACAGCAAAAGCAGTGGTCAGTCCATTTCCTTCACAGTATCTATCAAAATGAGGGTGCCATAAACTTCCAAGGGAGGGATTTTTTTGGTGTGTCTTGGTTTCCTAAAACTGAAAACAAAGGAACATGGCTCTCCGTACCACATTTTCAACTGTACATTCATATTCTCTTGATTCTAGAAAGTTGCAATTTAAGAATTTTACGCTGTTGGCTTTGTTGGTTAGATAAGAGGAACAGCATTAAATTAATTCCTAATTTTTTCACTCCTGATTTTATTGTACGTCGAAGTGAGGAAGGGGGTTTACCAAATTAGGCATTGATGATGTATAGAAGCTGTTATGGGTACCTCGGATGCCATGATTCTATCCCAGAAGTTCCTCGATGTTTGCTAGTTGGAGTACCAGTCAACACTGCAGGAAAAATTCTAGGGCATTCACACACACTAACAATATATACGTAGGTTTCTAAATCAGTAATGGCAGACGCCTGCAAATTGAAAGTGTCTATATAATACGGTCATTATTGACAAACTGGTAAAATTTAAACAGCTGAATGCTAACCAGCTTCAATGAAAAAAATTGGATTATAGCAGATGCTACAGCAGTGGTAGGTAACAAGGAAAGTCAGAATTACTGACTGAATTGCACGATCGTGGATTTAAAAAGTGCAGCGACAAAACATCTGATGCAAAACTCGAAGACGATCAACGTTTTTGTACACTTTTCACTGGTACATTACGAAGCCTTGAGCCACGAAGTAGTAATTTGTACATGAACCTGTCACCGTCATACCATGATTCTGTTCATTTCAATCATATCTGAAGACGTAAGCTAAGTCATTTGATTCTAATCAGCATTCACTTGATATGGAGATGAGCATACTGATCAGTGCGCTGATAGTGAATGTCACGACTGAAAATGTAATGCTGATTCGAGAAAACATTGTGTAATAAAGCAACATAATTAGCAAATGCATTGGTGTGTAGTGCAATTTTTATATTTTGAATTCAGTATTAAGCAGTAGGCATTGTAAGACATGTACCAGAAAACGAGATGTTCGACCTCCTCATGTAAACTTTTTAACTCTCGTAAGTGTATTTAAACTTGATATTCATTTGAGATTTACCTGTCAACTACAGGTTACTTCACCCCAAAATGCACTCTTCTAATGGTTGTACTGTACTGGCTCTCAGAAAATTACAATCGTTAAGCCTGTTAAATTGTTAATAGTCTGTCGAGTCACGATACATCATTACCTTTTCATGTTGGCATGTACGATGGAGGGTAGACAGGTGTTCTCGTTGTTGGTAGGGTCAATATAATACCACGTTGCCACTATACTCACACCAACAGTCAAACATAAAAAAATGGAATGCTATAAAATTGTGCGGCCAACTACCGAACGTAGCAAATGGTATACATAATGCCACCATCACCACCACCAAAAACTGAGATGTTTTATGTAATTCATTTGGTTTTTTTTTATTTTAAACTTTGTTATTCAACGTTTTCGTTTGTTTTTTTAGCTTACAACCAGATAATCTGTTCTAAATGTAACTCTTTCGAATGGATCCTCTAGTTCTCAACATACTAAATAATTTCTGAAAACGGTAGAGTCATGATGTATCGTAACGTTTTAATGCTTTCAGGTGCGACGATGCTTGCTAGGCTTCGTGCAAACAAGTGCATGCCGCATCGATTCGACCTGGTAAATTAAAATAATTAGGCATTCTGCGAAATTACTGGAGTAATTATTTATGGTTTGCAAGCAACCAGTTGACCACGCTTCTGAATAGCCAGATCCACCTCCAAGGTTTGAACAGCAGTTGGGGGCATAATAAATTCACGTCAGTACAATTGACTGAACAACATCCTCCTATGCTTGGGTTTAAATAAAAATATAAAGAATTTAGGTATTTCCATTATATGTAATGCTCATCGTTCCAACGTTGGTGTTTATTATTCTGTCTATTTGGCTGCATTCCACATATATCTCTGTATGCCGGTGATACACATACAGTACCCAAATACGGCACAATTTACAAAAATTTAGAACAAATTAAGCACAATTGAAGAGGCATTGAAAAAATAGATTTGAAGTACAGGAATTTGTTTTACCAGTTTTGTCCTCAAAATTACTGCCGATCATTAACTAACATTTTTGCTAAATTTTTGACTTATAGATCTTACAGATTTAATAAACAGCCTGGCAAATTAATTTTAAACCGTTATTTTGCTACGTATCACAGCTGGCACAACCATACATAACAGTTAAAAAATAAAGTGTTACTTTCCTAAAAATCAAAAATGTCGAACATACATTAAAGAATCAGACAATTACGTTACAATTTTCTTTTAATGGCTAAAAAAATCTAGCAAAAAAATACAAAAATTAAGGAAACATTCGCACTTAATTTATATATCGACACATGTTGTGTGGTTTGTTAAAATCCGAGTCATTCTTCCCTCTGAAAGTCAACAGTCCGACATCTATGATTCTGTATGAAACATCAAATTATGAAACATCCCCTTTTTCTGAATTGCAATAGAAACGTTTGTTCTTCTCTATGAAGTACCACATATTGTATAATCTCTTTTATAAGAGAGAAATCCTGTCCAACTCAAAGAAACTTCCTGCGATTCCTACCAAAATTTCACATCCTTGTAGTAAAATAGTTCATAATTTGAGGGAGACAAAAAAAATTATTCTTTCCTTTTTTTGCTAACTATTAGTAAATTTTATTTCATACGGTTTTAATTTTAATTCTTGTAGAATATTTCAAGGAAAACATGAATATCGTCATGTAATCACGATGCCTGCATCCATTGTTCAGAGAGAAAACACGCGATCCTAAATGAAATTTTATACTGGCTCTCCATGTTCAACTTTTCCTCCCATTAATATGTAATTCAGTTAAGAGTTTTTTTTCCCAACAATTTAGCTGCAGTTTTTGTTGCTGCATGTATCAGATGCGTGTCCATGCATCAACGAAAGAGGTGCTAGTTCGGCTACAAAAACAAGATGGCTGCTTCCACCGATAAAAAATTTTATCACTTCATTGTTACCGGTCTACGTTTTTATAATTACGGTGGAATTAATTGAAAGCGAAAAGCTACATGCGTTAAAGTATAAATAGGCTGGCGTAGAATTCTGTGTATTAATTCCGACTGTCAATAAAACTGTTACGATAACGGTTTTCGCTGACTCGAATGAATACATAAATTGCATGGTGATAGCAGTGGCCATTTTTTTCAGCCTGGTGGTCAGATGTCTGTGTATTAATCTGTTTGGGACCTGTTTCTTTTGGCCATCTAGCACTGGCAAGGTTGCTTCGATTGTGGCTTACAGCCTAATAATTTGGCAGCGCCATACAATCTTGGCCCACTGCCAGTTCCCATCGTGAAAGGCACTGAGAGTCTGATAGGTCGAGCACCTCCGTGCATTTGCATTGAGTTCAATGGGTTACATGTGACGTTAAGTGGTGCTCATGTTGATACCACCAAGACATGAAATAGTTGTTTACGACCAATAATTTTATACAACCAATACATAAAATAAAACATTAGCATTCTATTTGCCCACTTTATAAACCTTGCAAGAAACACATATAGCAACTAAAGTCTTTGTACAGTATATAGAAGCATTAATTCGGCCAAAACAACCTCTGCCGCTATACGACGGGGACGGGGGATTGAGGCTTAATGGTGCGTTGACAGCTAGATCAATAGAGCCAACCTCAATCACATTGCAGTGGTCTGGGTTGCCACTGTGCTACATATTACAGAGATGTAAAACAAACCATAAATCAAGATCTTATCATACACCTGTACCTCCTGCAAAAATTGAAAAAAAAACGAACAGGAAGACAGACTTATCACCTAACTGACGCGCTATGTATCACGGAAGATGGAAACAGCGACAAACACCATCAAGATCAACAAAACAAAAGCCAATAAAATACACGAACTGATTGTCAAGAAGAAATCTAAAAACGTATTCTTGCAGTGCTGGAAACACCGGTCCTCGTCAGACCACCGAACTTGAGCAGCATTGACGCCGATTGGTACTTGGGTGGGTGACCTCCTGGGAATCTATTCCGGGTGCTGCAGGCATAGGGCCTTAGGGCTTCGTTACGCAGATGACCGAGTGTGGTTAACGCTTGCTAAAACCTTTTGAACCCCCTTTGAAAAACGTATTCGTCAGTCTTTAATTTCTTGTCTTACTTGAAGTAACCATGGGATAAACCTAGTTGCTCATCCAATTCAGTTGTGGCAAATAGAGATGGATCAGCGATTGGCGCCAGCCATTTCGCCGAAGTTCCACAGACAAGCCGCAAGCTTGTGGATGAATGAAGGATTAATTATCCTTCCTCGTTCCTCCAGGGCCACAAACGGCAAGTCACGTGGCCACGAGGAGTTTCTACGTCAGTGTGTAAACGCGCTTGCTATGTCAATCAAAACTAGAGCCAGCGGCTTGCCTGCGGCGTGTCGGAAGTTATAGACCAAACGGATAGTTTGGTTTAAAACAAGCTTAATAACATTCACACGCCACACCTGATATCGGCTCGTACCCTTACACCGATTCCGATATCAGGCATCGGTTACTGTTTTCGGTAATGTATCAAGAGAAACTGTTAAAATTTAACGGAGGGAGTTAGGCTATGTGCTTTTAGGATCTGACGACAGCAATTAAATCTCATCTACTTGGCGGTGATGTATCTTGATACGTTCATACGTAAGCAATGAAGCAAACTGGGAAATAGGTTCATTTTCTTTTATTGCATGACCACCTGTGTGTTATGTCTCAAATAAATAATTCCAATAGATTTGCACGTCTAAATGCTAAAATCACTAACATAGTGAAACTGGTCTTAAGAAGTTGAGTAGGCCTATTCGCTTTCGGCACAGCATCTGAAAAAAACAAATGATTTAAAAACAAATACGAATAAAAAATAAACATTTAGGATTACACTAGGGTTCATCCAATTATACAAAACACAATGATGTAACATTCGAGAAATTTGTTGCAAACATTAATATATCCAAAGCAACACAATGGAGCCAATATTGTGAATAGCTACGGGACCGGAAATTGTTTATCGCCGGATAAAGGAGAAAATTAGGGGTCATCAATTTTTAGGTCCATCACGGGAGGAACCAAAAAAAAACTGATCGAACTAGAGAAAAACGCCTTTTTTGTACCTCAAAAATTATATTTCTAGCAGTCAAATTTTCTAAAAACGCCATATCTTTTGGGGGAAAACCCCTGAAAGCTACGATGTTTTAAAAAAGGTTGGCTGCTGAACTAGCTGGCAAGCAGCCCCACCCCTCCCTTTCAGCCCAACCATAACATGTAAATTGTTTAACGATTTTGTCGGTATTTCTAGTGTCAACCAGTGAACAGTTCTTTAAAACCAGTTTTTAATTTATTAATTAGAAACTTGTTTTTTTTTCGCGCTTGTAGTAGATTTTTTGTGTCCCCCTCAGTATCTTTTCCAGATAACTAACTACGTCTTATGATTTACAACGGTTAATTTTGTTTTTAGGTCCAGAGGGAAAATGCGGTGAGATTTTTAGGTTTTCACTGCACCCTCCTTTGCCTTTATCTCTTTTACACATTTGGTGTGAGCTTGATTTTATTTGTACGTTACGACAATCCTTTTGTATGTTTTTTTTTTTCATTAGAAAGTGTTTGCGGTTACACCACCTTGCTGTAGTAATACTCTTTTTTTTCTTTAAATTTCTGATTTTCTTCCCTTAGCGGCCCTTTTGAAACATAAACCAAAACTTGTCTCCGTATCATAATGTTTAAGCCACCAATAATATTGTTGGTGAGCTGTGGTCATCGTGGCTAAGCGGTGAGAAAGCTCAGCCTGGTTGCTGGAGGTTTGCAGATCTGGTCTAATCCCTGGAAAAGTCCCCACCAGGGCTGCCGGCCAGGGTAGCGTGAGAGGCTACCATGATCCTTCAGTGGCTATGGGATGTATTCTGGCTAATTCTGACAATCTTTCGTCCCCAACGATAATCGGAGGTTTCCCGGATAGAATCCCCGGGTTGGCACCTCCCTTTACCAGATTTCTTCTTCTCAAAAAAAATCTGGTAATGTTCAAAATTGAGCCGGTTCAGCCATACAAGCATTGATTGCTTCAGCTGACACAAGGCTCGTCAAAATTTTAAATTAATAAAAAAAAAAAAAAATTCGAATATACAGTTTCATCCTGGTCATACAATTTTTTTAATTGGATTTTTTCAAAACTGGGAAATGGCTTGCCCTTTGCGTTTAGCGAATTAGTCATCTATCAACATCACACTTTAGACATCGCGTATAAAATGTACAGAAAATCGGCCGATCACCTTTAAAATTTCAATTAAACCTTTACTTATGGCCTGAAAACGGTAGCAACCATTGCCTTTCGCATTGGTGATAGTGGAAATTTCCTTTTTCCATTAAACGTCCGTTGCAGAAAGAAGAAAAAAGTTAAAGGGATTCTCTCAAAAACAGCTATGTCAACAGTGGTGTTTCTTTTTGTTTTTTCCAGCATTTGTTTGCCAACAGCAGATCCACGATAACGTGGCACAGAGGATGCGTATGGTTTACTGCGGGTTTGACAACTTGATAAATTTGCAAACTGTATCGTATTTTACCAAAACACTTTGTTAACGTTTTAGACAAGTGTCTAAAAACATAATTTGGTGATCAAATAGCTGAAATCCTTTCCTTTTTAGAGCAGTTGTTTTCAGAAGCCACGAAAGCTACGGAATTGTTGGTAAAGTATTAAGAGTGTGGTAAACGGCCAGAGCTTGCACTGATCCAGTTTTGACACAAATGTTCTACGCGTTCGGCAAAGGAATGAAAAGGAATTACAAGGAACTAAAACAACATAATTGTGTTGTAAATTAAAGGCGCCATTTTTGGGGAAAATTATAAAACACCGCTCGCATTTTACTCAAAAGACGACAACCGAATAAATACTTGTTGATGAAATTACTCAATATAATGTAATATGAAAAATAAAAACTGTAAATTTCCACACAGAGCTGGTAATTTATTGCCAGTTCTTCGAGCCATAAGACTACGTTCCAAATCATTAAAACGGGTCACCCATGAGGTAGCGAGTCTAGCTAAATACTGCCCTCAGGGCGTTTTTAGTTGAGAATACAGTGAAATATGATGTTAAAAAAACAACTTAGGGCTGTCAAATTAACAGGTGACTGAACAGTAAAATAACTGACATTTTGAACAGTTAAGTCACGGACAGTGAAATTTGGATATTGGGAACAGCTTTCTGCCTATGACAACTTATTCGTTACTTCTTGCAGAAAGGGTGGATTTAGAAAAGAACGGCAGCAAGAAACATGGCTGCAGCGTACACCAAGACTTCATAGAGTGGCACAGATACGAACATTTCAACTCTTTCTTGCTGACAACAAGAGTTCAGTTTTTACTGATCATAACTGTAAATGACAAACTATTATGCATACCTGATGCAATTGGTACCTCTAAGCAACATCTCTTGATTTCGCCTCCAAACTTAACCATGCAGCACTGGCTCATATTAACAATGTTGCACATTTCATCAGAGTAGCACCACCTACAATATTCCTGTTGTGGCTCATTGTTCGGGCAGTCAGAGGAGTTTACTATAGGATAACATAAACGACACAAGTAAAAAGAAATTGAAATTATATTTTAATATTGTTATCAAGATCTGGTAAAGAGTGCTTGACACCATCATGTTAGACAGACAGCCAAAAGGAGCATAAGAAAATCAATAATGCGACATTTCAAAGGAAATCACCCTTTGTTATCAATAAACGTTTTGAAGTAAAATCATAAGTCAACTACAAAAATTCAAAACATAAAACCAAGTGAAAATACATAGGGTCCAAAGTAAGCCACGAAAGAGTGGCATTAGGGCAACCACCGTGTACCTTCATTATATAATAGCTGGTTCACACCGCCACGACAAACGAACGACAAAAGCAAGGAACGGCGGCGACCAATAGCACTAAAAATTAGATCCTGTCACACCAGCACGACCGACCAACGAACAACCAACAACGGACCAATCAACGCTGCAGAATGAGTAGAGCTAGGACGCTTACTTTTCAAAGCTGGGCTACCTGGCGACGTTGTGCCTAAACTACCCATCAATATCAAACTGTGATTTTCCGTTGTATTTAATAAATCATACCGCCATCGAATACAGCACAATTTTGTAGCTGTTCTCTATAATTATCTCGTTGCAGCGATGTTCGTGTAAGCAACGAGCATTAATCGCAGCTTCGAAGTGTTCTCCGCCGCCATCTTGCATTTCGCCGGTCGTGTTCGTAGCGGCTTGTGAACCATTGGTCTGTCGGTGGGTGACGTCGGTCAGCAACGCCGAAAATGAAAAGTTGCGTTTCTCCGATCGACAGCGAACGTCTGCGTACGACTGTCTGAGGGGCTGGTTGTCATAGCGACTGTCGGTTGTAACTTAGCGGTCGTTCATATCGTCGCGGTGTGAATGGGCTATTAGTTGCTCTAATATAATTTTTTCGTGGCTTAGTTAGGTTCCGTTTTAGTTATATTGGTTTATTTACATGTTATGAGTTTTGGTATTTGACTATGGCTTTTGCCTAAAAACGTTTGGTGTATAACGAAGTGCAATTTCTTTTGAAACGTCGCATTATTGTTTTTTTTTTGTGCGCATTTCGACTATCAAGACAAACATTAGTGTGTCGCCCGCCAAGATAAAACGATAACATCCAGATAAAATGTATATATGAGGATGGCGACCACTAGACACGTTGTGTCTTTACAGCAAAGGTAGTTTGGCTGTTTTCAGCCATCTGAAGATAAATAACGATGCGACAGAAAAGGCTGAAACTTGTTGGATCGGGAGACTTTGGTCGCTTGACAACATAAAAGACATTATTAATGACACAGCTTTCCATTTTCTTGTTGAAAAAAAGGCGTGAATAACGTTGATATTTGCCTTCTTACTTACTACTTACTACTTCTATTTACTACTAACGCTTTTTTTTGCATCACGAAAATAAATTCTTCCATGCAGTGAATAAAGCTGGTTCTTAGCTCATTTTACAGGTATTACAACGGAGATGTGCCCTTTTCATATGGACCTTTATAATTGGTCAAATGGTTCAGGGGTTAGGGAGCTCCAAATGACCAAATTGATTGTTTTACATTGTTTTAAACATTGTTATTATGCAACAATCCCAAACTGAACATTAAATAAATCCGTGCGTTTGCAAGGAGATACTTTAGCACTATAAGAAAACCTAAGTATTTGAAAAAAGATGACTGCTGTCCTCAAAATCTAACGCACTCCCGCACCCCCAAAAAAAAAGGAATGACCAGAATACTAGATTGGTGTTTCCATCTCATAATTGTTAAAAAAAAAAGATGGATTTCATCCATTTTGGACCAAAAAGATCTGATATCTATCCCGAAACAAAACCTGTTAAGGATTCCCACCAAGCTTTTCGGCCGTGTGAAGTCGTGATATCAAATGCCAAGCTTTTTCGCCAAGCTAATCCCACCGACTAATACTTTACACGTTAAATGAAATAATTGAAAATTGTGTAGTAAGCAATTTTCATATATTTCATTTAACCTTCGAACTATTACTAGGTGGGATTAGTTTGGCGAAAGAGCTTGACGTTTGATATCACGACTTCATACGGCCGAAAAGCTTGGCGGGAATCCTTAACAAGTTTTGTTTTAGGGTAGATCTTTCTTACTCCTTTAATTTGGTGTTTTCTACGATTTATATTCGACAGTATCAAGCATGTTACTAGCTCCAGGCACGTTTTCACATTTCTAAATTATGTTTTTTTCACACTGGTAAATTTCTAATTTTTTTTTTAAATTACGACTTTCCTTTAATTATTCTAGCCGAATTACGGCAAACTTCAAAATTAATCGACTTGCTCATTTTCACTGTGTAGAGTTTCCTTTGCAATTTCAAGTATTACGACTTAATGCATCCCACGTATAGCAAAAGGCCTATGGGCAGCTTTAAAACAATCAATAACTCCGTAAATTCAACTAATTAAATTATGAAAATTTATTAAATAACTAGCATCGCACCCGGCTTCACCCGGGGTTTTCTTTCGGCCGTGGTTTGTGTATGGCCCGTGACTGTTTCCTAATTTTCGGTCGGTGTTGCGTGAACATTAACTGCAACTGGGTATTTTTCTTCCTGTAAGTTTCCCTTTTCGTCCCTTCTTCTCCCTGCCCTCACCCTCCCCTTTCTCCTTTCCTCCCTTCCTATCCTCCTACCCACACAGACGCACTGCCCCTCTCCCTATTTATCACTTTGGCTTGTGACGTCATTTATCACTGTTGCCTGAGCTTGGATATTGTCTGGGATGTTGTTGTTCAGTTAATGGGTAATCATATGCTTAGTGTTCAAAGACACAATGCCCCCACACGGGCAATAGTTGTACATGGCCTCCAAGCTTTGCCCGGGGTTTTGTTTCGCCCATGGTTTCGCGCGTCTTTCCCCCCCCCCCCCCCCAATGTCTTTATTTTCTAAAGAGCAGGGCTAACAGAAGCAATGCGCCACACATGGGCATTCTCCGATATGGAACCTCCAACTCCTAGATACACTGCCCCACACACGGGTATTTGCCATTCAAGCCTTCCTCGTCACTCTCAATTTTTCGCTTTGGCTTGCAGAATCCGTACCGTGTGAAAAATAACTATCCTTCGTGCATGACGTCATTTTAGACATGCCCCTGTGGTGACCACGCAGAGCCAATTGTTATTTGAGGCAACAATATGCCAAATTCAACTTCTTTTCAAGGCAACAACGTACCAGTTTCAATTCCAGCCAAAGAATTGACACACCAGCCCGTTTTCATTGTAGGGGTTCTCCTTACGGGGGTCATCGTTGCTTCATTTCTGCTTTAAGACTTTGGTTTATAATGTAAGAAGAAGATTGAATAAATAAGGTCATCTGCACAACATGAACGCTGATATTTTTGGTTACGTTGGAGGTTATGTGAGATGGTGTTTCAATGGGACAAGGAGCTGCTTCTGTTGAACGAGTTGTAAGTCTCATCCAATATACTTTGTGCGCTTTATACTATTTACCTTGATTCGGGTAAAAAACTTTCAAAATTTAGATAAAACACGGACAGCTTTTATTCTCGAAAACAGGCTTTTATAAAACCTTGAATAATTTGGTTTTAACCGATTTCTAAGGTTAAAAGTCGTTAGAGAAGTGATAAAAACCATCCAAATATTGGTGTCAACATTCCCTGGATTGGTAGCATCAACGTGAAGGACCATACCCTAACTCGTTGAATCCCCTCTTAACTATGAACGTACCTTTGATGGTACGATTACAATTTTCCAGTCCTTTAATGCGTTCGCCTGACACATAACTGAGGCTGATTGTCGAAGGCGTCATGATTGAGGTTGAAAGGGGAAATTTGACTAATAAATTGTTTCGAATTGCCTGGCCGAAACTGGTCCCAAGAGTTTGGACATGTGGGTTTGAATGGCGGCTCTCAAACTTGTGAATTCTATTCCCCCAGGGACCAGCTCACTTTTCTGTCACTTCATAGCTAATTAAAATTGTTGTACTTGCGAAAGGTTTCAGTCGACATTGAAAAACAAGAGAGTCAAAAAATCAAAGATGTTCTTCCCATACTCCCTTCGGTCAGGCAGTTGCGATTAATTATTCCAATAATGAAGGCGTGTCTTGTTATCTTTTAAAACCAATTGCATCGAAAATTCAAAGTTGTTATTCCCATTCCTTCTTTGAAAGTTAAATAAATGCAGATGCAAACCTATTTACGTTGCCTTTTGGAATTATACAAGATCGTGCCTGCTGCCATTCAAAACCTACTAAAAAGAGAACCACGAAAATGTACATACATATAATATGGGTCGGGGACATGTAATGATGCGAGTTTAAAGTTAATGTCCTTGTAATGGTCGTTCAAGGTCATCGCGATGCTAAATTTTGAACTACACGTCGTAGAATAGTGGTGTAAATTGGATAGTTGTAGAGAACTGTAAGCCAACGTCAAAGCAAAAAAAACATAATGAAAATCAGACCATTAGGGTAGGAGGTATCCTTTCGACAAGTTAGACGTAAAAGCTTCACTGCATGTCTTCATGATGTCCAGCAGAGAAGGCGCCGTACCAAATGAAATTATAGCAGCAGTACTGGATACAGATACAGGTTTTTTTCTTATCTAATCAGAAACGTATGGTGCGTTTTCCACAAGGAAGTGAAGATGCAACACTCATTTGGACAAATACTCTCCCTCCTCCAATACATGCCTGACATCACTGATAATAAAACGCATCAACTTAATTAATTCTCTTTGCTGTAAATAAAAAAAAACGTTGCTTAAAGCCATTAATATGTCTTGCTCCTCCCCGTTCCCCGTTCAAGGAAACATTTACAGATTCCCCCTTCCCCAAATGTAACGGAACGTATGTACTAATTAGTATGCTTCATGAAACCGCTTTCCAATTTTGTGGAAAACGCACCACATGTTTCTGGATAGGTAAGAAAAAAACCTGTATCAGTATCCCGTCTGCTGTGATAATTTCGTTTGGTACAGCCCCTTCTCTGATAGACATCGTGAAGACGTGCAGTGAAGCTGTTGCGACTAACTTGTCTGAAAGATAACTCTTACCCTAAAGCTCTGATTCCCACTTTCACCTTGGTCAGACAGTACTGGATATTATAAATGAAGCAAGCAGTCTGCATAAAGACTGTCCTTGTAAGGATACACAATACACTAGTCCGAGAAAGAAAAAAAGACAACTGCCCCGACTTTTGTTGTCTTTTCTTTCTTTCTCGGACTTGTGTAGTGTGTATCCTCACAAGGACAGTCTTTATGCAGACTGCTTGCTTCATTTACCCTTTACCTTGTGATTTCTTTCTGTATTTACTGGATATTAATGTCCCAGTGCTTGAAGCATTTTTACATTCCTAACACCAATTGTGTCAAAAATTCACCTTTTGTTATCCCTCTTCTCCACTTCATCAGTGTAATGAAGGGTTATAATTTTATCCACAAAACGAGTTAGCATCGAAAATTGTAAGCTGAAATCCTTGAATTTTCGACCCAAGTCATTTTTATAAACAGGACACATACCCAATTGGGCTCGATAAGTGTTAAATAAATAAGGATGCAAACCTATTTACGTTGCCTTTTGAACTTAAATGTCAGACTGCCTGAGTGGGGAATCGAACCCACGACCTTTGAAACCAAAGGCCGGAGCCCTACCACTCAGCCATACTGGCATGGCCATTTATTTATTCAAGTCATTTTTGGGGATAAAAAGAAACACCTTCATTACAGGAACAATTATATCCCAAGATGGCTGATCAAGATGAAAGTAGGAAGTAAAGCTGTCAACCTTTTGTCTAGAAGTTTAAAAGTAGTCACAAATGTTGCTTCTGTGCGGAGCAGTTAAGACAACTTACTTGGAGGAGAAGGTAGACAACAATGCAAGCTCTCGTTGCGCGTAGGACAGCAAACGTTATTCTGTTCACAATACTCCGTGCTGTTGCAGGGTGTGCAGTTTTGTGGTGGATAGTCCAGGAAGCCACAGTTGTTGCCTACAAAAAAAGGATAGCGTTATATATTATAGACGTAAGAGAATTGACAGTGTGAATGTGATTTGTACAGAAAGAACGTTTCAGAATACTAATTGTAGGATCGCGTATTTTAAAACATGCCTTGGTTGAAAAGCTTCATTTTGAAAATCTGACTATGGTATAAATAAAATACGTGAACAACGAGGTGCATAATCATTTGGTTATGTAATATAGTGTTACTCTCCCAATAAAGTAACAGTGTCTTCTAAAAGACATTGTTAAAACAGGTGTGCATACGATGGGAAACGAAATTGCGGTAAGAAAGCAAATATATAAACATTGCAGTCTCCGGCTGCTACAACGGGTGTGTGTTCAGTTATTTCAACCAGCAGTGGCATAAAGGAGCACACATAGGGCTCAACAATGAGATGTCTATCTTAATACTAAGGTATGTTTCATCCATTGTTCTAGCTCATGTTCAGCTAGTTGCCGGACGAGTCGTTGTCATTTCTTTCAAGTATAACGTTCGTCAAAACCTTTGCTGCATAGAATTTTAGAATCATATCACGCATGACGTGATTGGTCCAGCTAAAATCCTTCTGATGAGTAGCAATATTGAAATAGCCCTGAGCGAGTAAGATGTCACTTAAGACGAGGCAGACAGGTGAATAACGCTCGCTCCAAACCAATTCTCACCTAGGTCGGGAACTTAACCGTCTTAGGGGTGTTATTGCGCACCAGTCGAAGGTTACTTGCGCCTGAAGTAGAACCTACTCAGGAGTAACTAACTACTCCTGGGATAATACAGAAGTAAAATAGGCGAGATAATTTTCCATTTAATCCAGACATAGCAATTTGTACAGTAAGAGATTTAATTCATAAGTAAATCAAAAACGGAACATATAGTAGTTCATATGCAACACACCGGCAGCACGCTGCTGTTGCTTGGTAATTGACAGGTAGCAATAAATTGAATGAGAAGGCTTTGCCAGTTGATACTTTGCCTGTGGTTCCAGAAAGTTTTTTCTAGTCAATTGACTTGGTTTAAAGGCGTGGTTGGACTGCATTGATTGTGCCAGACGACTTGCGTGGATTGCTGCCAACATGTCAGCACAAAAGAAACACGGAAAGAATTTTTCTGAAAAAGATGGATGTCTGAGATATTCGTTGAAAGAAATAATGAAGAATTACGTGGTCTGTATTAATGCGAGAAAACATGACGATAAGAATAAGATAGCGGAAGAGCATTACTCTGATTCTTTCTTTTGTGCACAATATGTAGGCGAGTGTTTAATGGTTGATTGACATCTTCAGCAGTAAAGTCAATCATCCGTCTTTGAGCAAAATCTTTAAATTGCTGTATAAAAAGAGTAACTTCCAGGGCACGGGTTGCTTAGTGCCAGCAGAAGGTGTAAACAAGGGAAGTGAATTGGGAAATGGTGTTAAGCTAACTTTCTAAAGTGCTGTCATATCAGTTTGATCTGAACCTTATATAGGAACATCTTCGGAAAAGATTGCCTTCGCCACTCATCTGACAATGTATACTGCGTCAGGAGTACGGAACCTGAACTCCTTTTCAATGGATCCGTCGAGAAAGACTTAACAGAGAAGAACAAACTTCCTGTAGTCATCCCGTGATGATTTTTTTCACTAGCAGCCGTGTAAAATATCTGCCTTTCTGTTCGATATCTTCCAGAATATTAACAAAGCGATCATCAATGGCGGGCGTACAGCTGCTGTTCTTAATATTTGACCAGACGCTTTTTAAACCATTTTAACAACATTACGTAAGGCCTAGAAGTTGGTCATAAAGCGATAGCAAACTCATTTGACAGTGTAACCTCATTTACGAGATGGCGGTAGGAAAGCCACGCAAGCTCCTTGTTAAGAATTCATGTCTAGGTTTGTGACCACGGTACTTGTGTGGAACCACATTCATCGAACCATAGCTTTCAGATTTTAATTCTCTGCAATGAGAGCAAACGGTTGTGTCACTGTGCTGTAGCACGTGCTGTCTGTATCTATTCAATGCAAGTTATGTCTATAAACGGATGCAGTGGCAGTTCTAGCTAAGATAAATGGATGTAAATACGATTAAACAAACTTCCAGGTGTATTTTTCCCAACAAGGGAAATAAAAACGATTTATAGTTAGTACAATCGATACTGAGGCTTTTTTTCTATGCTGTTACAATGCCTATTCTGCTTATATTCACCACAAGTAAAATATTTCACTGTCTGCAGTAGCAATTCTGATTAAGATAACTAGCTACAATTTCCTTTTATTGGAAAATACGCTTCTCCACCCTTCATCAAAGCCATAATTGCGTTCATTTATCATCATTACAACTATTACTGCAGCAGTTTAAGAAGTAACTTTCTGTGAATAGACATAGAAAGCTCGGTGCTGCAGCACAGAGAAACAGCCGTAACTTGCCTCCTATTCTTGACAAATTCTACCTTTAATCTAAGCCTAATTATATCCATTTTTGTTAGCTAGTACTGCCACTGCAATAGTTTAAAGACGTGACTTGTGGTGAATAGACTGAGAAAGCACGATGCTACAGCAAACACAAACTGTAGATACGTCCCTAATTGGGATAAAGGATTTTTATGGCCGAAGTTGGAAAAAGAACACCTTGTCCTTTTATTTAAGCCTAATGAAGTTTATATTATAATAAGAACTGCCATTGCAGCTGTAGCTATATAGTAGTATGTAAATAGTACAAAAACAATGTTGTAGGGATTAAGCTACAAATTTCGGCTAGCAGGGTTAGTTTAAGGAAAAAAATATGAATTGGAACTTTCCTTGAATAAAATGTGATTCTGAACATAGCATGTCACCGGTTTGTTTTCGATCAGATGAACGGTTTAGATGCTGCAAGCCAAAAAATTGTTTTTAGCCGTTATTTGTTGTTTAACCGTGGATGTTTCAATTGCCCACTAGCATTTCACAGATTCTGGTGAAGAACATTAAACAGGGATAGAATCAGTCATATTCATATTTTATGACTGATTCTAGTTCTTTTTATGTCCTGCACCAAAATCTGTTGGGTGCCAGTGGGCCATAGAAATATCCAAGGTTAAAGGCCAATTAACGGCCAAAAACCATTTTTTTTTGGCTTTCAGCATCTAAACCGTTTACCTGATCGAAACAAATCGGTTATATGCTAGGTTCAGAATAAAATTTCATTCAAATAAGGTCCTATCAACGTTGCATGAGATGGCGACTGATTTAGGTGGAATGACATGTTTTAGCGGCAGCCATTTGGAATTTCGACCACACGCTCATATTAGCAAAGCATCTGGCACTTTCGAAAATGGTATTATTGATTTCAGAGACCTTGAAAACCTACATGCTTATCATTCCGTAATTGTCTCACACGAAATTATGGTGGTTTAAAAGGTTACCATATTGGAAAATGCCTTTCGTGCCCACCTGCAGACTTTCGGAGCATGGAACTACGTCTAAATTTACACCGTTTGATACGAGGTAAATTAATACAAAGTTTCATGTTTTTATCCAAAAATACACAATTCGTACCTTGTTCGATTGCAATCTACTGCACTACGTCATTAATAACTTGATGGCATTAAAGAGACATTTCTAGGTCAACGATTCCCTAGTGTTCATGCAAACCCCATGCCCCTGTGTGAAGTAACCCAGGTTGCATTTCACCCATAGGGAAATAACGGAAATTAGAAATGGGATGGGACTTTTAGTGATATAAGGGAACTTGGAAATTCAACCTGTACATCCTTTGCCAATGCAAACCTGTCATAAACCTTCTACACAACCCGAAAATGCATCGTTACCAAACATAGGTCTCGTACAGCAATTCCCTCCTTCATGATCAGGACAACAAATTTCATCAATATTGCATAATTTCAGGTCATCTTCCGTACAATTCCAACATTGATTGGTGGTCCTATTTCCGATTTCGTAACACCCTGGATTTGCTGAAATGAAAAAGGGAGGGTATGTACTGAAACCAGGAGTCGCTGGCTCTTATAATTTAAATTAGCTGTATTATCACGTAAGTAATTTCAAACACTGTTCCTACTTATTTTATTTCGGAACATTTGTCAAAGCAATTCGCACCAAAGGTGCCAGCATCGTAGTTTTCAGTCTACTTTGTTTTGTTCAGTGTGCTTTGTTTTGCTGGCAACAGCTAGTCAGAACTCCAGACACCAAACACACAGGCGCAGAGCCTATTGAGATATCTGCTGCGTGAACTCCTGAAGTATGAAAGTGTGTCCATGGGAATGACTGACCATTAGGCCAACTGAGATGAAGCCGTCTGCACGTCATGCAGAGCTAATGGGTGCATGAAGAAATTGTGTGTGGGGCACGGCTCTACTATCAGAGGTAATTTGTGCGTGTTCAGCTTGTAATGAAAAATTCATTAATTCATTACAATTTATTTTAAAAACCAGGATGTGCTAAAACAAGCTGCTATAGCGACTACCTAGTCGCACCGGTCTTCTGTCCAGTTCCTCCACTTCCAATGTTCAGGCGCATATCTCTATCATCCACTACAATAGCTATCTCTATCATACTAATCTAAAAGCAGTAGCCAGGACAATTGTCCGTTAAAAATGTGTTAGCTTTTAGGCGTGTTTTACATTTTACGCGTAATTGTCAGCTTTTAGGCCTAATTTTAACCAGCAGTTTTAATTTCGTAAGTATCAGCTAACATAGATATGGATTATATAGTAAGCCTATTCCTATAGGCACACAGTTACAGTGTTACGACGTAAAGCGCAACGTAGCCTATATAGATCATGGTAGTAGGCAAGTGACAAGAGAGACGCTGTTGATGAAGCCAACAGCGATTCGTAGCAACATGACGTTGCCATGGTAACGTGATGTTTCATTTTTAGGCCTAATTTTAAAAATGCAGTTTTAATTTCGTAAGTAGCAGTTATAGGCCTAATGGAGAATTTGTTTCGACGATAAGCTTATTCATTCATGCAACAATGCGACAAGACTATTTTAAACGAAGCTAAAATCCGTTTGTTTTTATTGAGTGTTACCTTACGATTTTAATTCGACGATCAAATGTTATTATTTAATTTAGTTACGTCAAAGAATTCTATTAGCTATAAGGAAGCAACGATGTTTTAATTTGACATGTTATTTCACTAACTTTCGACACTGAATCGAACGTTGTAAACAATGGTAGTCAATATCTGGTACCGTTGCGAAGTTGAAAAAAAGCGACGGACGGACGGACAAAGTCGTTGCAATAGTCTTCTCAGCCGGTACGGATGTACAGAAGATTAAAAATAAAAGGACACTAAAATACTGTGTTTCGGTGCTAGACATCACCTTTTCAAGCATTCAGTCAAAATTCTCCTAGGACTGTTAACGTTTCTGAAAACGGTGATGAGTAGAATGGAAACTTAGCATTTTTTTTTGTACGCAATCAAAACCTGAAAGGCTCCACCAAGACAAACACTACAAAAAGGTCGTTTCGGAGTTTATGATCTAATTCGTATTCAAGCAATTACATACACATTTCATGGATTTTAATTAGCATGTGACACTACTTTTTGCTTAAGTGTGTCTAAATGTCGTGTAAATATTTGGTCTTTTTATCCACATATCAATAGTTACTTTTTGGCTTATATTAGTCCAAATGTTGCCTAAATGTTTGGCCTTTTTTGTCCATGTACCCAAAATTACTTTTGATAATAACAGTAGCGTGCACAGACCACCAAGAGGGCAGGGGCAACTTTTAGTAAAACGGCACATTTTTTTTCTATACGGACTGTTTTATTACCTATATTTTTACAATTTCTTAGCCTTTATCTGTCCTTTTCAGGCTCTTTTGCCCCATTCGGGATTTTTTTTAGGCTTTTAAACGCACATTTCTTTCTTGAGATCTTTTTTGGCTACTTTTTTTTTGGCTATTTTTAGGACTTTTTAGGTTCTTTCTCAGGTAGTGCTGCACAAGCAAATGCTGGCACAAAAAGGCCATTTTTTTTTACAAAAAGGGCAAGTTCCGAAATGGGCAGGTGCATATCTCTCTTTTCCTCCCTCCTGTGCACGTCTCTGGATAATAATAATAATAATAATTTGTTATTGGAGCAACAGGACTGGCCCGGACCCAGGGAGTAGTTGACTACTAGCCTAAAAAAGGGAAAGAAATAAATATATGAATATGAAAAGGAAGAGGAGAAGGTGTGACAAAAAGTAATGAATGGGTATATGTTAAAGCGCAAAAGCAAACATTAAAAGCATGCGTATAAGTTAAATGTGAAACAAGTTTGAAAATAGCATTTCCAAATGAATTGGAATAGGTAGGGTGGGTAGGATCACGACTGCTTTACCACCAAGTTTAGACGTACAAGAGACATAAAGATTCCACACACCTCTTGAGATACTAGCAGAGTAATTTACTGTGACCCTTAAAAATAAATTAGACTTCTATCCACTAATATTACATGCAAAAAGAAGTAATATTGTAACTAGCATTCTAAATTATTTTTGAAAGCCATAAGCTATTTTATGAAATATTTCATATTAAAACTTTATATAATTTATTAATACTATTGTTGTTTTGTATTAAGGCAGTTATTATTCGTCCACACGATGCTTCTTCTTCTGTGTACACCGACGTATTGCATACACTTTGAGCTACGGACGTCAAAGACTACCCCACGCATACAATCTGCATACCATCGTGCAAATACTATTTCAGTACTAGGAAACAGGCTTTGGCTTTATTTTAATTACTACAATACGTGCTAATGGTCCTTAAAAATCTGGGTGCAATACTCGGTCTGAGCTTTTTGTCGTTTGATGTGAAGCTCTTAGCTGGTCTTTTTCACATTTAGTATTTTTTTTACGTAGGACTAAATTACGTTTCATACTAATTTTAAGACGCTTTCTTTTGCTCCCACATTTAGTTTCTGTTTCTTTATTTGCAGCCTTTTCTACCATCGCCGCCATCTAAAGTTAAAATGCCACGTTAGTCGCCGTGGTTAAGCTAGCAAATAGCGTGCTACCGACAATAACGCCACCAGAGTATAATTATTGCAGATTATCTTTACTTGAGTTAAAATATTAATAACAAAGCATTTAACTAAAAACCACACAATCATCCGTAACCGATAGTACGTTACAATAATCAAAAGATTCTATATAGATCCGCGGCCGTCTGCGGCTTACTACGCCGCCTCCTACCACAATGTTGAAGCGCACACCTCCGGCACATAATACTTCAATTGCGAACGCTAATTTTTTTAAAGTTGGAATTGCCACAATTGTAGGTCAAACGATGTTAGCTTGTGTGTGAAGATAGAATTTAAATAATTCTCTTTTTTGTTACATTTTAAAACAGTTAAAATCGGTAACAAATGTTGTCGGCAGTGTGCGCCCGTTAAAGTCTAAGAAATTGTAGGCAAAGTGAAAGAAATATTTTCATTCACTTACCTGGAGGAGGTTTAGCACAACATTTGTGTGTGGAAATATCACAACATTTCTCATCAACAGTGGAACAGTTCACGTGATCTGTGCACTTTTGGCATCCCGACATGTTTGAGAAATTAAGGTGGCAGTCGGAATAATAACTTCGTTCTACAAAAAGAAAGTACATAACACGAAATGTTGCTTGTTTTACTAAAGTTTGTCCTAATACATTATTGGAAAAAATAGTATAAATAAGCACAACTTACAACATTTTTATTAAAGAAACAGTATCGACGGCAAAAGCATTGGTAATGGTGCCCCAGGTAAAGATTTCTTTTCTACCTTTCGGAGACATTGTAGAAGGCATTTCTTCTGAAATATGATCGTGAAATTCCACTAGGGAAAGTATTATTTAAATAAAAGACTTCACTGAAGTGTGACTAAATCGCGACGAGATTATCAGTAATTAACGCAAAATGCAAAACGATTTTGCAGAAATAAAGAAATTTTTTTTTTTTACAAATTACCGATAAAGTTAATGTTATACCAGAACTGCAACGTGAACTTAAAGATGTAGTTAAATCATTAAAGTTTGCCGAATAAAAAAATTTAAATACTCCAAAAGGAAAATAAAAAATTAAAAAAAAAGAGCGATCAAAGATTTAAATGAAAACATGTCAAACTGGAGATTGTTAATCTGGATAAAATGGTTGAAATTACGGAGAAAATCAAAATAAACCAGCACATTAAAAACCAACAGGAAAGAAACAAAACCTTTGAAAACTCAGGTTGTGGATAAAATTTCCCAAATGGAAACTTGGCAGACAACATGGAAAAATTACACAAGGATTTGGGATAGCAAACTGCAACGTAATCCAAATTAGACGAAATGCCATATGATACCATCCAGAAACGAAAGTGAAACGTCAGTCAGATTTGTACAATTTAAATTCTGACAAGAGTTACTGATCACGACAACGAATTAGGGAAGTGGAAGCAATACAAAATTTTTAAACCAACAAATACACCCAAATTTTTTTACAGTCCTTCTGGATTAGGCGAAAAAATTTGAACGACAGAATGGATTTAAATATGTATGGTTTAAGGATTTTAAATTTAGAGTAAGAAAATATGAAACAGATAAGCACGTAGTACACCATGCATGCAAGCATGCATAATATCCAAAAAGGAATTGATAAGGATTTGAGGTTATTAGATAGGAAACGAGAGAAAACCTCCAAAACAAACAACAATCAAATAATCAATTTTAGCTTAACTACGTGCGTGCATTATTGCCCTAGTGTTTATGCTAATTGTTTGGCTTTGCACAAATGCCAATTTTATTTAGCCGACTTAACGGTTTTTTAAAAATTAACCATTGAAATCAAGCTGCTTTTACCCAGTACTGTACTTGTTAAATTAACCATTATTTTTAACTAGCATAGTACCCGGCTTCGCCCGGGGGCTTGTTTGATCCTTGGTTGTTTTCCAGTATTTGCTTGTGCTGCTTGATCGTTCAATGCAACAGTTGATTTTTGTTTGTGTATACTCCCCCTTTCCCCCAATCCTCTCCCTCCCCTCCTCCTTTTATCCCGTCCTCTCCCTCTCCTCTTGGTTTCCTTCCCTTTCTCCTCTTTGCTATACGTAGTTGAACACGTACCCGGCTCCCGTGCTTGTTTGTTTGTTCTCTTCTAGGTACAGTTAATGCGTAATCGTATGCTTAATGGTAACAGCGCGCTTTGGGCCCCCCCCCCCTCCCAGTCTTTCGCTGTGGCTTAAGCGATGCGTACCGTGTGAAAAAGAAGTGTGCATGACGTCATGTAATACTTGCCCTTGAGATTACCACGGTGTTTAGTTGGAAGGATAATTGTTAGAGCAAATTGTTACTCGAGGGAACAATGTGCCAATTTCAACTTCTTTTCTTTGTGCCAATTTCAACTTCAAGCCAAAGAATTGACACACTCGCACGTTTTCATTGTTCCCCTTCCGGGGGTCGTTGCGGTTGCTTCATTTCTGCTATGAGACTTACAAAGAAGAAGAAGAAGAAGATATTACAAAGATCTTCCAATATAGCATTGAACCATATTTCACATAATAATGCATTTAGCTTTTTTCGATTTTTTCCAATTCGGTTATTTTCCACCCACGAAAACATTTTTGCTGTAAGTTCGCACGTGCAAGCAGAAATTTTACTGAAATGAGTTGGTACTTACCTTACCTGTTAAAACGTATAACAGTGGAGCTGGCTGCAAGGGTATCATTAGAGCCGTTTTGGAATTATATGCGTGTCTAACTCGGACGTCAGATATTCCAACAGCGTTATTTTGTTTTAACGTTGGCTCGCCAATAAGGTCTGTTCTGCAACAAGTAGTCACTGGAAATTCAGACATAAACACACATATAAACACCGATTTAAAGTTAGTATCTTATTGAGCACGATGCAAAAGCAATGGCGCGCCCAGATGGGAACAGAAGGGTAAACAGTAACATTTTCCTGATCCCAAACACGAAATCGCCATGAAGAATCTTAAGGTTGGTGTACGACGTGAAAGACGTGATTCAGAAGAGGTGAATCACGACGTTCCATATTAATTGTTAAAAAATTGTTCCCAAACAAAGCCTGGTAAAACATATATGACAAAATTTTTTTAGTTTCAACCAATAATTGATCGGCTTGGTCAAAAAAATTAACAAAGTATTAAAAAAAAAAAACAAGAGGTTAACTGGTGCTGCACTGAGTGCAAGCTGCATTTTAACCACTTTGTTTTTTTTTTAATGTTGTCCATTTTTGTGACCACAATCATCAATTTTGGGCGGCTGTGCACTGAGTGCGAACTGCAGTTTAATCTCTTTATTTATTTTTGCATTATGTCCATATTTGCGACCACAATCATCAATATATGGGCGGCTGTGTACTGAGTACAAACTGCATTTTAACCTCTTTATTTTTTTTGCCTTTTGTCAATTTTTGGGATCAAGACCATCTATTATCGGTGTCGGCGTAGTGAGTGGCAGCTGCTTTTCAATCGCTTTACTTTTTTTCATTTTGTCCATTTTGTTACCAAGACCTTTAATTATTGGTGGCGGAATACTGAAAACACGCTGCATTTTAACCTGTTTGATTTTTTTTTTTTTTACATTTTGTGTCCATTTTTGCGACCAACACCATCATTGTTATGGTTGAAAATTTAAATTCTGTTGTCTTATTTACGTTGAGAGTCTTTGGTTTGTCATGAAACCACTCTTTAACAATGGCGGCTGGCCTGCAAATTAATTTGTGGAATTACGACGTCCCGTCATTTACGTGTTTTTACATGTACTTTTATGTTTCATTTCTTTTAGTTGCACATTCATTTCTGTATAATTTTCCTGAACAATAACAATTTTATAGGTAATGATTATAATTAATATAGTCGCGCTCATTACGTATGAATAATTTTGTGACTTTATAGTCAAAATCGTCGAAACGCCTATGCGAATTTTATTGAGTTACGGATCTAAATACATCAGAATGCTTATGAAAAACTTGAACTGAATCAGATAATCGTTCAGAACTTATCACGGTGTCTTGTATGTTTGATGTGCTCCCATCTGAATCTCTGGTTTCGGTTGGGAGCACATCAAACTTTCAAATCTCCATGATAAGTTTTGAACCAATTATACGACTCTTTTTAAGTTTTCAAATGCATTCTAGTATACTTAGATCCGTATCTCAAGAAAATTCGGATAGGCGTTTCGCCGATTTTGACTACGGGAGGGGGGGATGGACTAACAAAATTATTCATGCGTATGAACACGACTATAACACGATGAAGAATTTTGTTAAATAATTCCAAACGAAAATTGCAAATCTTTTGCATGACACAGTTAACATGAGCAATGGAATGATAGGGCCGAACTTGTGTAGCTGATATCAGGGTGGAACCCGAAACCTTGGTGTGTATGAGCTGGTCGTGACTACCTTCTGGTCAACGTGGAGTCACATAAAGACATATATAAGCACAAGATGAAAAGCCACTTTGATCTGCCAAGCAACATGACTCACTAAAACCAGGATAGCCGACGACTGTCGTTGACTGTACAACAACATTATTGCATTCCAATGCCTCCTCAAAAAAACTACTAAATGTTTACAATTAAAGTTAACGTACAGGAATAGGAATTTCCACAATACACAAAGGCCGTAACATGACTATCCAACTGTGCTGCTCCCAGCTCAACCGTATAACGGGTGTTCCCGTTTTAAATTTTTATGTTTTTAGCTGTTTGTGAACAAGGTGAAAAATTTTACATTTGAATCGCTAAAAATTAAAACTAGGATTTCTTATGCCCTTTTGAGGTTGGTCTTTTCAGGTGACCCACTACAAACAAAATTCTTGGATGCATTCCAGTTTGCAAGATGGTAAAAATCAGTAGCTAAAGAAGCTGACACACTTCCAAGATTCCAATTTTATCATTCTGCAATACCATTAGATGACAGATGCCATCACGACCCTGTAGACTGTTATGCTTTAAATGAATATTTGGGCAGGAGGAGTAATCCTCATTCCATGGGATTGTCATCAGTGCCTGAACTAGTTTTTTTTCCTCAACAAGTACACAATTTTGGGGACAAAGGGTGCCCTACCCAGATCAAACAATAGTGAATATTATTCCTTTTGGGCCCCTGACTCGAATATTTTGAGCCCCTTGCCACCAGGGTTCAGGTACCGTACACCATTTGCACCACCCTACTTGCGGTACTGATGGTCATTAATTAGTAATGCTCAATTTCGGATAAAACAATTCCAAAATTGAAAAAAAGGTGTGAACGGTCCACAAGAGCCAAAGGTGGTGCGTTGTTTTCAAATTCTAAATAAATAAAGTACGTCATATAGGATCTGTAAACCTTACACAAATATAATAATAATTTATACTAAAAATGTAAAATTACACCAAATACAATAATTATGCATTGAATTTGATTGCTTGTTGCTACTGAGAGGAATGAAAATGAAGCTTATGTGGCAAACGAACGAAACAACAACCGCAGCTGGAATTCGACCATATGCTTGTAATGTCACTTCCAGTAGGTGTAATACAGTCAAACATTCAGAATAGGGCCCTAATACTGTCAAAGACTCCCTCTTTCTTAAAGAAACTGTTTATTAAAATTTTGGACCACGAATTCGAGACTACATGTCAGCAATATGAATGCCAGTTTGTAATTCAATAATGAAAGTCCCTTTGTTTTTAGTTGTTATGCCAGTTTTTACAATTTGTAATACCACTTCTTTAGATCTGTATGTTGCAAATAAACTTTAGAATACCTTGATCAAGGACCATGCCAGTGGTCCGCGCGCCAAGATCAATAATTGTCACACGTCATTCTAACTTCATTGTAAGAAAGTCATTATTCAACTCCTGCATTGTCGTTGCATGGCCACTAACTTTGGTACTTTATCTGAAACCAGAGTTGAGGGTATTTCACGATGATGACGATAAATACTTATGCGGCGAAACAGCTTGAAAATTGTTGAACAAGGGCGGTCTTTATGCCCTGACAAGCAATAGTTGTATTTCAATCAAGTACACAAACTGTATCAAGGTGATAAAAGTGCGTGAAGATCGTTGATTTCAACTATATACTGACTACTGACTAATTCAACTCATATAAAATAAATTATGCGACAGATACGAATGAAATTTGGTATTCATCACTCTTTTAGCTCCAATACGTGCCTTTTAAGGTTTCACGTTTGGGGAGGCATTAACTAAAAAGATTGCAATCATTTGTAATGCTATTTTTCTGTATGTTGGGAAAACGCCACCGATGATCAAAATAAGCAATACTCGTTATTAGTGTTAACGAGTAATAATGCAAACGGACTGCCAGAAACAATGGGCAACACAATATGTACAACAATACACGCGCATGCATGATTGGCTTCGGGCCACTAAGCTCTTAATAAATCTGCAGTCCGCGCTACTTATTGTTGATGGTTGAATGGAGATCAGCAAACGCTTTAATTTATACTAGTTGTGCCCCCGCCTTACCCACCACCCGCACATCCCTGCCCCCCCTTCTCCTGCCGCATCCCGTTGAATCCCCTTCCTGCACTCCCACCTGGCACCTCAGGTGTTTGGGTTTTGGTTTTAAACTTATCAAACCGAATACCGAACATGTAAATGGCTCGCACATATGCCCTCTCCCCCACAATTACTTTAACCCCCAATCCCCACACTCCTTCCCCTCCCGGATTTGCATACGTGTCCCCCCATACACGCTTGCCAACCTCCCCCTCCACGAAAACGTCGCCCCGTGACATTCCCCCTTTGGTGCAGCCCCGGAAAAGTCGCTGGCGTATGTTTGACTGAAGGTTAAAAAAACTTATCACTGAGAAATCCAGCATTCAATAAGCAATTGATCCCATGTTTAAGTTAATCCTTTGAAACAATTCACTTCGGTACTGTGCATAGCCCGCCACACACACTTGCCCTGGCACCCTCTCTCCCACCCCCAGAAACACCCCCCCCCCCGTGACATTTCCCCTTTGGTGCAGCCCCGGAAGAGTCGCATGCGTATGTTTGACTGAGTGCTAAAAAAAAAAGCCCTGAGGAATCCAGCATTCAGTAAGCAAGTAACCCTATGTTTAAGTTAATCCTTTGAAACAATTCACTTCGGTACCGTGCAATGTGACATTGTTGCAGCTACGATTTTGGCCGCCCACTTAAAAACAATTCAACTCCTTTCTGAAAGTGAACATTTAGGAAACAAATGCGCTTTTCCATCGTATCAGGCTGCCAATTTGGGCGTCAAAATTAAGAACCAATCGTCGTTTGGTTTAAAGTTGTCTGGTTTAGTAGACACGTGTTGTTTCTTTTTTTTTTTTTTAGCTCAAACGCCGACAGTGGCACAGTCCACGCGACTAAAACTTTGTAGCCGCTTTGATACCACAACAATACCCAAAACCAATCCAAAAAACGGTGCGGCAGGTCTGGTAAGTGGCACCATCTCTTCGAAGACTTTGGAAAAAGTGTTATAACCCGATCTTGTAGTCCAAGGCCGTCAGCAGATGGCACTACAGGATGGGGTACTTGATTGTACGACGGAATGGCGAGGCCGGTGACTTGGCCGCCTGCTCCGTATTATATATGTAGATGATTGAGTCCTTACTCCAGCGAAACTAAAAAAAAAAATAATATCGCCGTTCATACTCAATATTTTCCGACCAAACTTGGCCAGATAGTAGATAAATGGGCAATGGCAAAAATAAGACACCACACAAAAAAAAACTACAAAAGATGTGATATCTAAAACAAAACCCACAAAGGTGAAAGTCCCGCCAAGTTTCAGCCAATCAAAGTAGTGATATCAGAGCCAAAAGGCTGCCCACCAAGTTACTACATTAGTTGCCAAGCTAATCCCACCGACTATTACTTCACACGTTAAATCAAAAACTTGACCATTGCTACCGATAGTAGCAATGGTCAGGTTTTTCATTTAACCTTTGATCTAATACTCGGTGGGATTAGCTTGGCAACTAATGCAGTAGCTTGGTGGCAGCCTTTTTGGCTCTGATGTCACTACTTTGATTGTCTGAAACTTGGCGGGTTTTTTCACCCTTGTTGGTTTTGTTTTAGATTTATCTACCTGAAATTGTAGGTAGTGCGTGTGCATGTTTGTGTATATTGTGTGATTGTTGTAGTTTATGCTATGTAGCTCGCTATACTTGTACAAAAAGTACAGATGCATATCTATTTACGTTGCCTTTTGGACTTGTATGTCAGACTGCCTGAGAGATGAATCGAACCCACCACCTTTGAAACCAAAGGTCGAGTCCCTACCGCTGAGCCATACTGGCACGGCCAAAAGGAAACGTTCATAGGCAGAATTTAACACGTGCATATATGCATATAAACATACACTATCCATTCGCCACTGGAAAGTGAATGTATATATGCACGCATTGCACGTGTTAGAAACTGCCGATCGACATTTCATTTGTCCGTGTCAGTATGGCTCAGCGGTAAGTACTCGGCCTTTGGTTTCAAAGGTCGTGGATTCAATTCCCCATTCAGGTAGTCTGTCATATAAGTCCAAAAGGCAACCTAAATAGGTTTGCATCTGTGTTTATTTAGCACTTTTAGAGCTTTTGGCTTTCCGTCTTTGCTGTACCTGTTGTGACGTATGAAAGTTTAGAAAGCTTTTCACACCTTTTACTCTTGCTGTTTCACATGCCATGTAATTCTAGAATTACGTTGCTATTTGCCTGATGTCATTTTGTTTTGCTCAAAGAATGCATTACAAGAAAATTGTGAAACTCACAATTTGAACATTTCACTACAGAAATAACAGTCTAAGTCACGAAATAAGTAAGGCTGGGTGACATTTTATATTGCATCACATATTGCATTACATTTTTTACGTCAGTACTTTAAGATTCTTATACAAATCAAACTTACTACTGGCCCACCCACAACGTTACTACCTTACTGTAAACCATTCTTCCAGTCAAATAAGGAAACCATATAGATTCTTATTGATGAAAAATAAACATTGTCGCTTAGATTTTAAATGGCAACTCAATATGTACTAATATTTTAATGATGGATACTTACGTAATACAAATGATGAAAAATACCAAAGCATAATATTCTTCAATGGCAAACAAACGACAATAGTTTTCCTAAACAATGAAAAGTAAATTAAACAGTAAACAATTAAAAATAAAACAAACTTCTATTCTAACCAGCAGTTTTCATCCGCTAACATTTCAATGATTGGTCCTGCAAAAGTGCGACAATTCTAAGCTACAATTCTACCACTTTTCAACGATGCAGTCACATGGGTAGATTTCTTTTTGGATGCCGAGTAATTCAGGAATTTGAGACTTTCATTTGACAGACACAGTCTGAGAGCTAATCTGTCTTAAACACTTCACATTTATGTAAATGTCGTATTTTATATTTCATTCACCAGTAATTATCTAGATTAGGGGCACCACGCCAAATCACTTAATTTTTGTACTAACCGACGCTACTCTTCATCCAAACACCATTTCGCATCATAGAGCCCGGGGGAAAAGGATGTAAGGTTGTAAAAAAAAATTGCAAAAGACAGAAAATGCTAGTCACATACGTGTTAAAGCAGCGGCGGCGACAGCCATATTGTGAGGGAAGAAGAGTAGCCAGAAAACCCGATTTGCACCTCACTAAAATTTTACGGAAACGTAACCTAACCAAACCTAACCCGATTTGCACCTCACTACAATTTTACGGAAACGTAACCTAACCAAACCTAACCCGATTTGCACCTCACTACAATTTTACGGAAACGTAACCTAACGAAACCTAACCTAAGCAACCTAACCTACCTAACCTAACTGACAATAACACACACGAAACCATACGAAACTGGCAATAACAAAACAACGAAAGAAAAATTTCCGCAACGTTTGTTGTTGTGAAAATCGGGTTTTCCGGCTACCCTGCTTCCCGAATCAAACACCTCACAGTATGGCTGCTACTGCCGTAGCTTTAGCGTGTCTAGCATTTTACGTCTTTTAAATAATTTTTTTTGAGAAATTTATAGACGTTTCCCCCGGATTTCGTGATGTGGAATGGTGTTAGGATGAAGAGTAGCGTCGGTGACCCTAATCTTGATGATTACCCATTCACCAACCTATTTTCATGTTCTTTAATTGTACAAACAAATCAAACAAAATCAAATTTGAACTTTGATGTTAAATGTTGAGTTAAGGAGAGGAATGGTAGAAATTCATGATGTTACTAAATACAGCATATTTATTAAGAGTTGAACAATAATGGGGAAACCTTTACCTCCTCTACTTTATTTGAACTACACTGCCACATAGTCTAAAATTCCTGGCTTCGTCAGTTGTTAAATGGTTTTTCCTTCAACTTTAAATATTGTTATGGTCTAGATTATGTGAGTTCTTCCAATGTAAATATAATTTGTACGAATTCCTGGTTTTTTATATGCCCTAAAAGTTAGATGTGATTTAAAAAGTAACGTACCTTGATAGATGATACTAAAGGACAACTGACTTGTGAAACACATTGGATTTCTTATAGATGCTGAAAAGAAGGTTTCCTAAGGTCTTCGGTAACGAATATCGTAGGTTATGAGATGTACAAATTTGCAGAGCAGCATGCAAGATACAGGTGGATTGGTCAGTGTTGACAAGAACCCGGAATCAAGGCCATCAGCCCAAGGCAAACAGTAATTAGTAAAACTCCTGCGCAGCTTACACCAAAACCCCCAAAACCCCAAAAAATTGCAATGTTAAGAAAGTTTGGTAAGCCTTTTGTTCAACCCCCAAAGCCAAAATTAGTTTAAGTAAAGCTGCCTAGTTTTTAAATAAGGTTCGGCCTTTGAAAGTAATGATTTACTGATTAATTGGCTTAACCTAGGTGACCTTTCCATGATATTAATTTCATGCGACTGATAGCACGAAACATCACGCCTGTTGTCATGTACACTTTCAGTGGGAGTAAACAAAAACTCCATAAGAGTTAAGGCACCCATCAAGTTTTTGCCAAAAAGTAATGATATCAGAGCCAAAATGGATGCCACCAAGTTTGGGGTCCGAACCGTGATCACTCAAGCTTAACCGACAACCACCGAGGTGTCAGTTAAGATTGAATAATCACGGCTGGTAAAGAAAAACTGGTGGCGACCATTTTGGTAATGATATCACTACTTTCTATGGCGAAAACTTGATGGGTCCCTTTACCCTTATGTGGTGTTTGTATGATATCACTCCTTTTGGTTTTACTGGGTGGATAACAATTTTCAGTTCTTATCTACCTTCGTCTATAACAAATTACTTTGCAGCACGATGAAACAGCACGCCCTGCCCGGTAAAATGAAACCAGTCCAACTGACCTACGTACCCTCATAACATTATCCAAGCATTTAAACCATACGCAATGGCTGTTTGCCGTGACGTCACCATGAGTTAGCCAATGACGAACGAGAACAACGGCTGTTTGGCCGTCTGATTGGACTAGCCCAGTCACGTGATATGCACGTCACAGCAAACAGCCATGGCGCGTGGTTATAGCGCAGCGATCAAAGTAGGCAGCGAAAAAGCAATGTGACAAAATTTTGCCTACCAGTGTTTCAACAGGTTTTTCAAAGAAAACTTACTTCCTTTTAAACAAAATATTTTTTCTAATCGACTGGACCGTTTGCTCACAGTCCAATTTGTTTCAAACTCTTTTTGCAATACTAACTGAACAAAAACGGCTTTGCGAAACAAAAAAAATGTTAGCGCTCGTGTCACCATGGAGTTTACAGCTGCGCACGTACACAAATAATAAAAAACGGAAAAGAGTTCACTCGGACAAAACTACCTATAATTTTAAGTCCGAATCCAGGGAACAAGAATGGGTATACTTTTTGGTAACGTCAGAATATGAACTCAATTTGTGTTTGAAATGTGTGTGTGTTTGAGTGTTTCTTTGTATTTTAATTTGTGAAACAGTCGATCGTTTTTTTTATTTTTTTATTATTGAGGTTCATGTATGCTCGGGCATGTAAGCATTTCGTCGGCGGATGAAACGTTCAAAGGCTTATTTAATTCTTGGCTTATATTTTAATTCTGCATCGTATTAGTTGCTACGTTTTATGTTGTGTGCGCATATCAAATGAAACATGCAGGCCGTTTCTTTGTGATAAGTCCCCTTTGTACACTGGAATTGTAGCCAAGTTATACTTAGTTTCGTTCGAGTGAACTATAAACCGTTTTTTATTAATGTCTGTTTGTAACAGCTGTTACATGTGATGTGACGCACATCACGAAGCCAACACTTCGCAGTACACCTTGCCATTACGTAAAGCCACAGCGTCCAGTACCTGCCAACTTAGTTCTTGGACGAGCATCAGTTGATATGCAGGGAGAAGCGACACCAATCGAAACCGTTTTGTGCAAACGGCCGGTTGCTTGATATTATTCCATGGCCAGAGTAATTTTTGTTCGGACGAGTAAAGAAGACCAGTATTGTTCAGACGAGTACTGTAGACTGCGAGTGTCGACTCAGTCTACAGTGTCGTTTGGGGTTCTTCCTAGTAGTATCTCTGCGACTACTAGGCTCGGTACAAGCCTACACTTATGGCCGACGCCTAATATGTGGTAAGCTGTGTCTACTCCTCTATAGCTATGCATTACGGATTGAAGTGCAATACACTGAGTACTTACATATTTTACGAGCCGAATAAGATATACGACCTTAGAAAATTGTTTTTATTTGGCCATAAAAAATATCTTGGATAACCAGCCGAACGGTGAAGGCAAATTTGTGAATCTGTCCCGTACTCGCATGTCGGACCACCCACAGAGAGCCAAATTTTTAAACTGAGGAAATCTGAAGTTCGAAATAAAAACACCCACATTCTTTTCTTCAGAAAACGATGCAAAAAACATTTGATAACATGTCTTAAAAGTGGGGTTTAGAAACGTGTTGCTTGGAAATTTTAAATACAGCTGGTAGGTAGTTTGTAAAAAGTTCTTAATGTTAGGTTAGGATTGAAAATAGACATAAATCGCTGGAAAATTGGAAATAAGCCAACAGCGAAAATCATACACAGGTTAGGATTGACGTATTGGTTTTCCAGGCCAGTAGACTCTGTAGCACATAAATAAATCACTAAATAACTAAATGCCAAAGAATTTTCTGTTTATGTTATCGAGAGCGGAATATTCAGTATAGGTTATCAGCCACCTTTTCGAGGAGTAAGGTATAACAACGTCGTGGCCCGCAGAGCCGAGCCATTGTTGTATCTCTCCGAGGAAACTGGCTGATGACCTATTTATCACCCAATTTCACGATCTCAGTCCGACAACAATAGTATAGCACGCACACAACAAAGAATGAATCGTGCTGACGTTCTTTTGGTCAGAAAGGTCGAGCAAATATGTCATTGTTGGCAGCATTTTATTCCTTCCTTAGTGAAAGGTTCTGTGCTCGTGTTTATTAATTGTAACTCGATTCCGAAGTGCCCCATCACCATTCATACCGCGGAAACTCAACGACGAACAGCCCCTTCAGACAACTTGTCTTTAAAATTTTTTAGGAGAAGTTGTTTGAAGGGGCTATTCGGCGTTAAGTTTCTACGGTATGAACGGTGATGGGGTACTTCGGAATCGAGTAACAATATAGAAAAAAAAAGCACAAAACCTTTGCTGGCTAACTGGGTGTTCGTTCGTTGTGCGATGATGGGTGCTTTCGGAATCTGGAACAGTTATGCGGCGAGACAATAAACTTGTAATTATAGGACGGAGAGCCAAATGGGATCGATTAGTATAAATAAACGTATACTCAATGTGTAATAATTTTGGCTTGGGTTTAATTCAAGTTGAAAAGCTCACATTTTATAAATAGATAAAAAATAATGTAAACCATGACAGACGGTTGTGTCAAAATGGCTAGCATTAGGGCGCGTTTACAGAGCGACTCGCCTTTGCATTCTCGCAGCTAGAACTCATTTGCGATGGCAAAGGTGACATTGCCATGGTAACAACGCTAAATGGATTAGCTAAATCCGACATCGTTTGAGTAAATACTTGCAGTCTTATAATCCGTGCCAATAATATAAAGAATTCCTCATGACGAAACAATTTTCCCAAACGCTTCTGAACTCACGTTATTTGCTGTTTTCGTTGCGAGGCGGCAGACATAAAACCACCGCCATGTTGGAATTTGAGGCGATTTCTAGCTTCTAGCTGGGAGTGGTTGCGTAAACGTGCGCTAAAGCTTTGTCACGATTTTTGCGGAGTGGTGGAGGGGGTGGGGAGTGGAAGGGCGTAGGAACGGACAACGGGAGTCGGGTAGGGTGAGAGCTACCCCCCAACGAAATATTGCACTATTCAGACTGACAAGAAAAATAGAATCTGTTCTAAATTTTAATCAACGCTGTGACTTCGTTTGTAATTTTTAATCGTTCTCAATAAGAAAATTTAAATAAATAAAACGAAAGCATCTTTTTCTAGCTTAAGCAAGACTAGCTCTTTACGGTCCTGTTCTTAATTTTAATCGAGGCTGTAACGTCATTTTTAACAAGCAAGCATGATGTTCTTTAATTCATAAGCAGGAGTGATATCCAGGCGTGATATCCAAGAGGAGGCGTGATATCCAATATCACTCCTCCTTTTGCATCTCAGTCCTAATCCATCGTTGCAATGCCGTCATGTTCTATTGTTAAAGGAAGACTGAGATCGTGAAATTGGGTGATAAGCCAGGTAAAGTCCTCAATCTTGAACCATTTGGTATCAATAGCCCGCGGCCCTTTTGCATTGTTTTCGAACGGCCGGTGATTTTCGAGTATTATAATATAAATAGTCACTATCCAAATCAACAGACGACAGCGCATGGAGATGGTACAGCTTCATTGAGTGCTGCCTAAACCAATAATGACAACAATGTTGCATTACTATCTCTTGCAATTCTGCTGCCGGCGTTAGCCTTAATTAGTACTGCCGACAGCCAGTGCTTATTTTTCTTTGCGTACGAGAATTTTCGAAAACTGGACAGGCGGCGGCGGCGGCGAGGCCCCAGAATGCAATGCTGCAACGTGTAACAATGGGGCAACAATAGGTGAGGTGTACAAACTGTACAAGACCGGTTTGTAGCTCACTCGAACAAGTTGCAACGATGCTTGGGCACGGGGAAAGTAACATTGTCGTGGTGAGTTAGCATTGTCGGCCACAGATAGGTTGTCGAGAACCAAAATGAAATGTTCTTGGTTTTCGATTAAATCTTTCTGTTTTAAACCGCAGGGTGCGAAGTCTATAATTTTGAGGCCAGGAGGCCTCAAAATTAGGCGGCTGACATGACTGAATGATTTACTTACTTCTTCAATGCGGGCTTCAGAAAGCCAATTGAATTGGTTCAGCGATTGTTTACCATAATGTTGCATCTGCTTGCAACGATGCAGAATCAACTACTCGTCGATTTGACAAAGTAACTCTAGACACACGCTACTGTTTTGCCATCAAATAACAAACATGGGACAAAGCTTGGGCGGAATCTGAACAGAAATAAATATTTCTAATGTTTCGTTTTTTCGCAAACAAAATTGGCTGGACAGTGGACATAAAGTACACATGATAGACCAGACTGTAGCAAGGTACAATAAAACTGAAGCGAAAAAAGCCAACAAATTAACAGAACAAAAAACGACTTCGCCGTTTAGAAAAAAAACATTAGAGCTCGTATCCCCATACTCACAGCGGTCAAGGTACACGAATACAAACGGATTAGAGTTCACTCGAACGCAACGAACTATAATTTGAACTCCAATCCCAGGGAACAAGGCTTGTGACTTGCCAGCCTTCATGCACAAGCTTTCATGTATATATCACCAATCAAACAAACTTCACAGAAATATTATAAACACACAAAATACAAAATACGCACGCACATGAAACAGAACGCAAATCTAATACACACAAAACACATGCAAAACAGACGCCGTAAACAGCAAAACGTCTACAAAAGATGAAAAATGCATACACAAACACAGGCAAAAAAATTGCCTTTGTTAGGTGTATGCTTGTGTCACAAATTATAAATCCACGCAGAATACACATACAGCCACCCACAGGAAACACACTTAAAATATAAAAGAACAAATACAGACAAATATTTTAAAAAAATTCTTAAGACATCGTTAGAGGGCAAGTGCAACATTTCTCGTAATCTGCGGAATTCGCATGATGTTCGTGTTGGGAAAGCAGTTTGAAATTTGTATGGAATTTAACATAATAAATACCACTTAAAACTGACTGGCAGTTTAAAACAATTCTAAAAGTTTACAAACCACTGCATGCACTTTTTCTAGATTTTAAAATAAATACGAGTCAACTCTAAATACTCGTACAGGAACTAATCCATCGTAATATTTTCTAACCACTTTTTTTTAAATATTTGAACACAAATCATAACAACAACAACTGCGCTTGAACTCAACTTGAAGCAAAAAAATTCACACCCATTGAACTTCACATTCCTGGAATTTCATACATGGTGAAAACTCACACTACCGTGCAAATTTGTTTTTGTGACCGTTTTTATTTCAAGTGTATATCACGAGCCACGGTTGTGTGCCGTGATGTCATCGTAAGTTAGCCACTGATGAACGAGAATAGCGGATCTTTGGACGTCTGATTGGACTAGCCCAGTCACGTGACACGCGCACCACAGCACACAGCCGTGGCGCGTGATTTAGGTGGATAATGTGCGTTGTGTTTGGCTGGCTTGTGGCTCACATGATGGATTCCCTTAACTTTTAACTTGGCGAATGTTTTGGTGTGTTGATACCACTCCTTTGAAGGGCCGAACCATTCGGAACTTGGCGGCCCCTTTTACCAGTTTTGGTTTTTGATATGATCATATATTACTACAAATCAGTTAGTCTAATTTGTTTTAGTTGTATTGCGTTCTGGTGCACCTCTACTATTATTTGTATTGAACTGCATGAGGATAATCAAGTACGTGATAATAGTGCTCATGATCTGAAAATCAGAGAATATTTTGTGTGATTTAGTAAGTGTCATGGCAACGAGGCACCCATGAAAATGGATTTAACTTACTGTAACGAACGTTCCCATGTTTATTTTAAATAGGTTTCCAGCTGCAGTGATTTCAACAGGGTTGAAGCACAACTTGTGGGACAAAATTGTTAGTTTCTGAAAAAATAATAAATACGTCATTCGCCACAAGCAAATTCAAGTTTTCTAGTGTATTAAATCTTAGCAACTATGGTGCGGTATGCATATGTGCATAGTTTCTTTGCATATCAACGGGAGGTTCAAAATAGTTGAACGATTTTGCCTCATCCACTACCCCCATGTTTTTGAGGATGTTATAAAAAAATTGGGATGTATTCAGGGTTATATGGTTCTGGTCGCTGCTGTCAGGGTCTTTGTCTGTGCAAGCAATTTGTTGGAAACCGATTATTGGATCGGTATCAAACTTAGTATGCATGCAAGGCTACATTGTTCTGGGTACTGCTTTGCTTTCTGTCTACCTGTCTTTCTGCCTCTGTATCTCTCTGCCTACCTGTCTCTGCAGATGATTTGTTGCAAACCGGTTATCGGATCGGTAACAAACTTCTTTTGATACCAATCCGATAACCATTTTGCAACAAATAACCTGCAGAGACAGGTAAGCAGACAGAGACAGAGGCTGAAAGACAGACAGACAAGCAGGTATGCACCGAGGGCTACGTTATTTTGGGTGCTGCCGTCTGTCTATCTGTCAGCTTGTCTATCTGTCTGCCTATCTATCTGTTTGTGCAGACGATTTGTTGCAAACCGGTAATCAAATTGGTATCAAACTTGGCATGCACGGAGGGTTATGTGGTATGGGGTGCTGTTTTTTTGTCTAGCTCTCAATCTGCCTGTATGTATGTGTGTCTGTACACCAGTCTGTATCTCTGTCTGTAATAATCCACAATCCACAATAATCCACATTAAAACTGGAACTGATTGAAAATAAACAAAAGTATTGGTATGTCCTGAGTCCTCGAGGAAATGTACTTGTCAAAGCCATGCACTTGAAACATCTGCAAAGCATAGTCTGCCCTGCATTTATAGTGGCTTTCCCCCCTCCATTTCACTACTTTTCTTCCATGAGGCGAAGGTGAACTGTGTGTTTGGGGGAGGAAAAGAAAGGAAGTCTAGGCAAGGTGGAGGCCAACATTTTGAAAATCGCCCCCACCACCCAGGTAACACTCTGTATCCGCCAATGTTCCCACTGCATATAAATAATATCCCACAATAGCCGCACTGAATTAGTGGGTGGCTGCATTCAGCACTTGATTTGTAGCAATTTACAAAACGCTAAGAAGAAACTGAAACCGAAATGTAGAAATGTAACTAAAATGTAACGGAATTAAAAACTCATACAAGACATAGTAAAGATCTGAAACATCGCATTGTCAAACAAGAAGTCTTACCGTTTTTTACGTTTGATTTCATGCTAGGAGTAGGGGGGAGATGGTCTCCCTCCAGTAATAAATATCACCAATGGACCATGGAATAACAGAAATGAGACTAGGTCTGCAACGCGAAATGAGAATGGTGTTGAAAATTGAAGAGTACCATTTACTAATCGAAAAAGGCAACGCATTAACGCCAGAATAATTCTGGTAATTGAAGGTAGCCATTTTGCTGGAGAAAGGTAAGCAAAGTTGCAAAGTGTTCCAATAGGATTCGTTTGCTTTTCATAACAGTTACAGGGTATTATCCAGTAATAAAGGAAGTGTTACGACCTACTTATTATATAAATACTTGATTGCAGTAGTTACTGTAACACTTCATTACTAAGCCTAATATTAAGATAAACAGAAAACTCACAATGACATGAAAAACGCCGTGTTTAATTACCTGGAGTTCATGAGGCGACGCGTCTTTCCGGACATAAACATTGCTGAGGATTCTTGAACCAATTCTGGCCTGGAAATTTTTAACAAATTTCATTAAGAAGCGCAAACTACACTCAAGATAAGTTGTCCCTTACCGAAGCATTTTCAATAGTTTGGCACCCATACAACATTTCTAAAAACTAAAGTCTTGCATTTGAGTGGCAAAAGGAAGGAAATTAAGCAAAAATGGATGTCGGTCCATAATCTTTTTCACTACACACAGCAAACACTACTATGTCTTAATCGTAAATAAAAGGCCTTGCAGACCTCCAATAAAACAAAGTACATAAAAAAGAGAATGTAAAATAAAAAATAAACATTTTTACAAGTATTTTCTGTAAATCTATAGGTTTTTATAAGATTTTGCTCATTTTATTCAGTACACTCAAAAACCTTTCAAACAAGGGAAATTTGGCCAAGGACTATGTCCTACACGTATGAAAAAAAGATGACCCACTGATTTCAAGAAAGTAGGTGGTGGTAGGACCTTAAAACTTTTTGGTAAGCAATCCGAACCAAGATTACTGATATATTAGTACCATAATATCTTGATGGTGAAGATTAAGGATCGACCGAATCCAAGTTCGGCTGGCGTTACTGTTGCCAGAGAGTAATCGCAATTTTTCCCTCTAGCCGGTACCAAAAGCAAACATAAACATTTAAATATAATCACATTTATTGTAAAAAGTAAAAACAAAAAAACAAAAAAAACTTCACTCCAAATGCAGGTTGTTAGCCCTGGTAAGCATTACAGTACCATTCATACTATACTGTTTATCCTACAATCCTACACTAGACCAGATTTGAAATTGTTTTATACCAAGCACACCATAAGGCACTGTGAGTAGTGTGAAAGTGAAGCAACCTTCAACGGAAGTGACGTGACAGGTCACGTGACCAACTGGACGGTACATCACGATCCCAAATGGTAGCCAAATGTATCAGTTGCTGTTTGGGGTTGTGTCTAGATACATAGAAGGGTGTCAGAAAGGCTAATAATTATATTAAAACGCAACTTCGTTCATTCGCAACTAAAAGCAAGTATCACCAAGACCTAAAACGACACCGTTTCGATTTCAACTCGGTTTCAACGAAAAACACTATACAAACGAATGACAAATCTGGGAGCATGAAATCCGCGTGTGTCAAACTATCACCATACCCAGAGATCATAGCCATCATCCTACTAGTATTCAACACGATATACCTACTTTACAATTCCTACTATAGCACGACAACATCAGCCTAGAAATTCCGAAATCTACGGGGAGAGCTATATCGCCGACAGTACCATCACTATGCACATAAACCAACATTACAATCGTATTTACAAAAATCATGGATGACAGGGAAGCCCAATCGTGTATCATCACTTTAAGCAAATATGAAACTGAAACACTCTTCCTACACATAACGGTAATCGTTGTTCGCAGTGGTAACACAACAACGTAATAAAAACGCGATTAATGATACATCAAGTGTCTATCTATAATTATTTATTTCTGGTCTTGTTCTCACACCAGCAAGAAGTGTGCCCATAAGATCAATGCACAAAAATGACGGTGCAAGAATTCACAGCTCTAAAGAGTTCGAATTGATAAAGCAACTCCTGAAACTGATTACAAACAGGCTAAGAGTATGACTGACGTTCCCAATGTACCCACTAACATTTATTCAAGCAATCAACTGCATGTTTGTCGGCTCATAGAAGACAGCAGATGACAATCCCCATCTACCATGACCCTACAGGTGCGAACAATCAGCTATCTCCTAAAGTGTCACCCAAACGTGTCGCCTCAACCGTCACCACATGCAGTGCACGACTCACCACGGTGATGAGGACCTTAGTCCGAGAACACACGGCGTGGCAGGACACATCATAGTTCCGTGCACAACAGGTGATGAAGTCAAATCGAAAACAAGGCAACAAAGTCGTTTCCATCGCGACAACTACGCTTTCGTAGTCTCCAAACTATCTGTTGGCACGTCCAACCCATGCCTTTTTTTTACTAAGCCGACTGGTATTATCTGCTTGTGATCGCAACAAACGAGCCTCCAACACAATTTTGTGCTGCTGCTCAGAAAACACGATGAACGGATGACATATCTAAGTGTGAACACAATTAAATTGGTACTGCTACCAAAACATTAGCAATTACGACAAGTGGATAATGAGCAATAGTCGGGTCAGAACAGTTAGGGAAGTGCAAACACTGGACATAGCACGTAATGTAAAAATTATTTTCTTAAATATTTGTTCTGTCATACATGATGGCTGGTTGCAAAACAACGCAGCAGTAATGCACTTAACAGTCGTCTTGCCAGAGACAAACTGATTGGCTTCTTTACTAGACAGTAGGCAAAAGCGATCGAGCTTAAAATGGAACGCGATAGCCTGACATCTTTTGTACGAGAGAAGTGTTCATACATAGCCGTTTCGAACTATGACAGTATAGGCAGTTCTCAGCCAGTGTTCTCTTTCTCTCAGCTTATTGGGGAGCATGGGAAGGAAGCTTAGCATTTGTTTACGGACAATTCTGTCTTTTGTGGAATCGGTAGTAGCAGTATAGGAAAATAAAAGACGATGAATACGATTTAAAATTAATTGTAAAATTGAATGTAGATGTCGTACTATTAATTAACAGTTATTACAGGTTTAGACTCGTTTAAAATTTTGGATAAAGCTCTGCCTACCATGCAATCCACAGGAACCATTACTGTGGGTATGCTGACGAGCTGCATTATGTATAAGGAAGCAAAGTCTTTTTGGAAGCAAGACCAGATTGGGGAATACCGGGTATAATGACGAGCTGCATCCCGTATGGGGAAGCGATCCCTTCTTTGAAGCAAGACCAGATTGGGGAATACTGGGTGTACTGGCGAGCGGCATCCCGTATGGGGAAGCGATCCCTTTTTGGAAGCAAGACCAGATTGGGGAATACTGGGTGTACTG
>JAHWFP010119972.1:12775-31563 GCA_023313725.1 Lithobius niger | reverse complement strand
ATGAAGAAATTAATATGTAATTCATACTTACTGAAAGAATATTATTGGCTTCAGTAAATATTTAGAAAAAATAGAAATATGCGAGTTGTATTTAGTTCATTAGAAATCGTCCATGTAAAACGTTTAGTTTTTTACAAACATTCCGTTCATATGAATAATTTATAGCTTGTTGCCTGTATTGCGATAAATTTTTCGTTCGGCCTACCTTAGTCGTAATTGTGTCTGCAGCTCCCGCTATAGCAAATATGCGGTAAGAATTAATCACTAAACCGGTAAACACTGCTATACTGAGCATGTCAATTTGAGGTGCATTTAACACCCGATGCGCAAATAAACACGTTGTAAAAGCCAGACTTCCAACTTGGGCTGTAATCAATGATGAAAAGGTGTCTTGGATGGAATCTGCCAGTTGATATAATAATTCATACTGTTTTTGAAAACTGTCCAGATGATCATTTACGGAAAATGTCTGATGAGTCAAAACATCTTTCAGGTGAGCATTGACCGACGAAATACACTCAGAGCACATTTTAGTTGCTACAATGAAAAATACGATGACAAAGACGTCATGTGCCTGCAGAAACGCTATATAAGGTACATCAAAAACTTTCTGAGTGGCTTCTGAATTATTCATCAGAAAAGAAGTAGCTGCCAGAATGCACACCACAAATCCTAAAACAAATTGCAGTACGATTTCTACCTGGAGAAGTACTGGTATTCTAATTCTTCCTGACAGTTTTTCTGCAGTTGTTAACAGCTGCACCATATCCTGGATGTCTTTTCCTTTGTATACACAAAACAGTGTCACAAAAACCATATTTGTCTTAGGTATCAAGACTGAAACTAAGTAGACAAATGATCCTGTATGAGTTAAAACAATTTTCGTGAAATGGAACGCCATGCGTGCCACAGCTGTGCAGATTATCAGAGTTTTCATTATTATTATATAAGTAATGCAGAGTTTCTGCCTCTGGCATTGTTTTCCAATTTTATTTCGAAAATATGGAGTGAAATCCCACGGTAAAAGTCCAAACACTTGCCCTAAAACAATGACAGGCCGAAACAGTTTCCAACTAATTGAATGATTCAGATTCACTTTCGCGGAAAGTTTGTTTGATACTGGTAATGGCGTCACACTGTAATACATGGTGGGAACAGCAGTTATGAATACTTCACGTGACTCCGATTTACGAGAAGGTAGTCAACCTGCAAAACATTAATAAATATCAGTTTTATTAGCTATCCTCATAATTTTGCGTGCATTCCTTAACAATTAGGTAATTTTAAAAGCAGCTTGTAAAGGAAGTTATGCATCAATCGTCCACAGCAGAAAGTATACCACCCAAAGTATTAGTATGATATGTATGTTTTATTCTTCAAATGTTTTACTTTTAAAATATAAAGTAAGCCTCATCAAAGACAACAAATGAATCTCCCACATTTTGGAAAATGTAGTGTATATGTTATATCCTCTCTCAATTTTCGTTCGTGGGGGAGGGGGTGGTAGAAATTTTGACGAAAGAGTTTGACACCTTAAAACTCTCACTCTAGAACTGTCTTACTGCTTCATGCAATGGGCCTCTTTCTCCTGTCTATCAATCGGTTTCGATTCTCGTTGAGGTATGGGAAGGGAACCAAGTTAAGGCATAAAAAGACCAAGAAGTTTGGTCTGTTTGGTAAAAAGACCAAAAGTCTTACGAGTTTTGGATTTGTTTTAAGTAGTCGATCATAGACATTAAAATGTACCAAGCAGGACATGCAGGTAGCCAGAAGGACCTGTCTGTAGCTCTTAAAAGATTGTATTAGACGTTTTTAACTCTAATTTAGCGTTAAAACCCTATATACAATATTTACCCAAAGTTTAGGCATTTAAATGTAACTTTCCTCAGAGATTTCAATTAATGAATATCACACGTTTGAGGGAAAAATGTGTGTGGTGTAGTGGCATGGAGAAATAAGTAATACCATTGGAAATCTTAAACAAGGAATGGGTGACATTCACATACAATGTATTTAAACCAACGCAGTGTGTTTGTGTTGCTTCTTTATTGTGAGAGTGTTTTGGTATTTTTGGTGAGTTTTGTTAACTGGCTATTGTACAATTGTTATTCATTGAGTGTATATTCGTAGTGTATTGTTTTCTCACACACATATATGCATGCACGCACACAATCATAAGCATTGCATGCACACACACACAGAAATCTTTAGGTGTGTACACAGCATGTAAGTCACTGCAGGGTGATTGGTGGCAGTAGCACAGCTGTACAGCATAGTATGAACGAATAAATGTGTCATTAAACACACTGCCACACTATCATACAAACCATATAATACAAACCTGTTAACTGTCTTCAAGCATCATCGCACATTAATGTACCATAATTACACTGTTGAAGATAATGGATCATCAGGTCTTGAAAACCAAAGTTGCATGACTAATTTCCAAGCTTTTAAGACATGAAACTAAGAGCAGCAAGCGTTAGGTTGTGTGTACTCTATGCGGATGAACACCACTGCTAAAATTATCACCACGCTGATTATTAGTCTCTTCAGAGAATTAAAGTGTCAAATAACAGTATCGGAAACCATTTAGTAATAAAATATACATGCTTGGCTGTACACTTGGGGTGCAAATTGATCACTAACGTTAATTATTTATAATGCGGTTCAGCACACAGAAGATAACTCTAACTGAATCGATTGGTTTTATCAATAATTAATGTCTTTAAATGTTTTCGGTTTTGCTGCTTGGCGCAGAAGTCTAAAAGTAGTTTGAAACACACGAGACAGTTGATTTATACACACACTTACAAGGGATTAATAGACATTTTGTAAATAAAACCGTAATAAAATGAGATTAATTACCAATGATCAACTGACTGTCTAATCTACTTCCATGACCTGGAATCGTGCCAGGAAAAAGGTCATACAAAAATACATGCAACCAAACACCCAACAAACTCTTTTATAGTCAACCTGCACTGTGACATGGTTTGCTAATGATGAGATACAATTCGAACTTATATCACACTTAGCGATGATGTGCAGCTGGTAATGTGAAAATAAAATTTTCATGATGTGTAGCTGACAATAATGAATGGTTCAAATAAAATGAAGATACATCAATACGCTGTCATAGGTAAAGGATACAAATTTCTGACAGCTACTCGAAATAGATGAATAGCGTGGACTGATGCCAAACAATACACGACGACAACGTAGACGTACAGTACAATAATATGCTACTACAAGAAACACGAATGACGTAACTCTATTTTTTTGTGAGAGTTGGTACACAAAATAAATGCTGTGTGCTGCAAAAAACAGAGCGCGTTCCAATAAACACGAGCATAACAGCGGACATTAATGACATACAAACAGCACACGTCACTACTGCTTAGCTCACTCAGCAAACTGGTACGTGTGTAAAATGAAATTCATTTCTCCACAATAGGTTAGCTTTTAACTTTCCCAAACCGACTATAGGCTTATGTTATTACTTTCGCGTATTGTGTTCTGTCAGCTACCTGCGAACTCGGGAATGGGGTAAGATAAACAAGATAAATGACAGCATTAAAGTTCAACTTATTCTTAAGGGTTCCACGTCTGGTTCAATTTGTACTGCTAAGAATGATTTGTGTACAATTCATATTTTAGCACGAACAGCAGTACTAAACCTGGAGATCGAACCAATGAATTGATGCTCAACTTTTATAGCTTAATACGTACGTATGAACAAGGTCTAGGGACTTTTGCTTGCTATTTTAATGTGACTACAAAGTCTAGTTGTTGTTCTTCTTATTGGGGAATTTTTCCTCTTACCTAGAGATCAAACCGGTGCGTGGTGCAAGCTGATGAAAAATGTGTTAAAAAACTGTTTCTGGAGGAAAATGACCCATTTACAGTTGTTTAGGTACCGTATTTCTTTGCAATAGAATCCAATTCTCAACTCATAACAACTGATTAAGCCAATGCATTAGTAAGTGCGTTCGCTTAATCCAGCAACACTGAGTGCAAAAAGAGTTGCTGACAATTTGTCATAATTAAAGAGTAAGTGTTGTACATATGGATGTAAGAATTTGAACTGAATTGAGTCAAAACTGAATTAAAAAACAAAAACATATCATTAAAAGTTAAAAGTAAGAGTCTAAAAGTCAAAACCTGTAAGGAACACGGACAAGCTTTGACTGTAAGGGTCTAGGTGTCAAATTTGCCCAGTAAGACGCTGCTAAGCATTAGACCCTTACTACCCGGTGATCATGTTAATGACGTAGTAAGGAAAACTGGAAATTAACCAACAGCGAAAATCATACACTTGAAATAACGTAGTTCGATAAGCTGCATTTATGCACTTATGTTGAATCGGAGTGGCATGACCCAGATTCGAACCGCCCACCCAGCTCGCCCCCAGATCACTTGCATAGCGCCTTAATCTTTTTGTAGCATTCCGATGAAACGTAAGTGCATAAAGGTGGCTTACTGAACTACGTTGTTTCTATTGTACGATTTTCGCTGTTGGCTAATTTCCAATTTTCCTTAATATTATTTCCAGTGATTTATGTCTATTTATTAATGACTTAGTAACTCAGACACGGGGTGTACACGCTTACGCTTGTAGCAGGTTGTCTTGCTTGGAATCGCTGCCATGTCATCAAACCGAAAAAAAATGTCAACCTAAAGCAAAGTAGGAAACCCACGCCCCCACTATCATTGGATCATCTCATGGGTCTTTATACGATGATTTCGGACAGCTGTTTGTCAAAAACCGGGTAGTAAGGGTCTAATGCTTAGTAGCGTCTTACTGGCCAAATTTGACACCTAAGCTCATCCAATTGTCTCCAAACGATTTATTAACAATAGTTACGAAGCTGGCGGAGGACTGACCTTGATACTATCTGTAAAGGTCATCGTCTTCTCTCCAGGAAGCGTAAAAAATAGCCCTGGATAAAATATCCCTAGAAAAAATACTAATATCAATAGAAAAATATCCCTAGGATAAAAATATCCCGGAAAAAAAATATACGGTATAAATATTTCTGAAAATATATCATCTGGAAAAAATATCCGTGTAAAAATATCCCTGAAAAAATATCTCCTGGATAAAAAATATCCAAGTAAAAATTCTTCCAGAATAAATATCCCTGGAAAAAATATCACCCAAAAAAATATACCATACACAACATAGAAAACATGAATTTGGGGCAATATTAAATATTACCACTTTTTTATGAATACGAATTCTTGTTTGTGAACAAATGGTGAATTACTTAAGGGTCTATCGTTTTAGTGTTTGGATAAACGATGTATAAATTTATTGTGTAAGTGAATTTGAAATGGTTCATTTTGCAGATGATATTCTAGTACTTTTGATTACATTAAAAAGGACTTGGGCAAATTAACAAAACTAGCTGGTCTCCGCATAGTATATGCCGTTCAAGTAGGAAGCGATGTTATCACACTGTCGCACTTGTTGTTTCACTGGTCTCTGTTTTTGCTCTGGCCCAGAGTTTGATAGCCCAGAATTTTCCGTCAATAATACATTTCGTAATATTACGTTTGTAACTGACTTACTTCTGATCGACATTACCCTTTGTATTGCAGACAATAATATCTCTGTAATGTGTGGTGCAGTGGCAACCCGGACCACTGCACTGTGACTGAGGTTGGCGCTAATGACCAAGCTGTCGACGCGCCATTAAGCCTCAATCCCCCCCCCCACAGCTTACCTTTTTTCATCTCCGTCCGTGCAAAGAATTAACACGCTCGCCCTTTTCATTGCTATCGTGCCATAAATGAACAGCCTCCTCCTTTTTCAGTGAAGCTGTAAAAAGAATGAACATGTATGCCCATACGCGTTAATGGGCTATGTTTGGATTGGCTATCACAATGACTGCTTTCCTCACCTATGTTCAAACGAAATAGCCCCTCACCTATGCTTCGGCACAAGCAATATATATATATACATGGTGCACAGGGAACGATGTCCTTTTAATGAACTGAAAACCAACATCATAGACCTTATAGGAAATTAATTACGGATGAAATATACACTCGTTAGAGTAACTATGAATGCAATAAGGGAACCATTAATTAATGTTAATCTGTCTCAAAGGTTAAAGATGCTAAATGTATTGTTTTTCTTATTAAACAGAATAGAAACATAAAACACACACATTAATGCTGTAATTGAGAAATTAAGGCAGCCTACACACGTTATTTATAAATTTAAAACAATTCTCAATGATAAACATGAGAAAATTGTTTTTGTTGCTTTTGTTAATAGTCAAAACTATAGTATTTAGGCTTTTTTCCAGGCATCTGATTACCAACCTGAAAGTTTTTTAAAAAACATAAAACAAATTAATTAAAATTCCTATAGGCAGGATTGGTTTTCTCAGACATCAATCAATAAGATTTAGAATGACTAGTAAGAAAACGTTATGACTTTAGGAGGTATTTTTTCCAGGTATAGTTTTACGGGGGTTATTTTTTGGGGGATATTTATCCCAGTGTATTTTTCTGGGGATATTTTTTCCGGTGATTTTTTCCCTGGATTCTTTTTCTTCACACGGTTTCGTCACGGTTTGTGGAAGTTAGCAGTTAAATGACTTGGATACCCTTTTCCAAGGTCATCCACTTCTGTACACATGGTTTGTGAATCCTATTGACGCAGCTAGCAGTGGAATGACTACGAAACCATCTGCAAAGGTCATCCATACGGTTAGTTGGTTACGAAACTGGCAGTGGTAAGTAGAGAAGATAACACTGAAAAAATATCCCATAAAAATATCCTGGTATAAATATCCCTCGAAAAAAATATCCCCTGCACAAGGCAAAAAACATGAATTCTGGGCAATATTATATAAAATATGTTTTTATGAATATTCATTCTTGTTTGTGAACTGTTGTGCAGTTTTATTGTTTCAATAAACAAAGGGTTCAATAAACGATATATAAAATGACAATATAAATTGCGTAAGCGAAATTGAAATTGTTCTCTTTGCTGATGATATTCTAGTGACATTGATAACTGATAACAAAGCCACAATGGAAGCAAACTGCAAAAAGGATTGATCAAATTAACTTATCTAGCAAGTCATGGCATAAACACAACAGTCTAGTAGGGCGCGATGTTGTCACACTGGAGTTTGTTTCTGTTGTGGCCCTGAATTTTCCGTCAACAATACATGTCATAATATTTAGTTTTTAACTAACTGTCCTGCTGATCAACATTACCATTCACATTGCTGGCCGCTCGCCCTTTTTTTCATCCAGTCAGTGGAAATAATTAACTCGCTCGCCCTATTCATTGCTACCATGCCAAAAATGAAGATGCTCCTCCTTTTTCACTGTTGCCAGAAAAAAGAACATGCGTTCCCTTACGCATTAACCTCTGCATTTGGATTGGTTGTCACAGTGACTGCTACCGTCACCTATGTGTGGTTCAATGCAAGCTGAATGGCCTCTTGCCTAAGGGTCGGCACAAGCGAAATTTACATATATGGATAGATAATGAACAGCAAACGATGTCTGTATTAATGAACTGAAAACCAATTACAACCAAAAACGTAAAGTGTGCCGTAAAAAAGGCTTATATGGTTGAAGTTTCAGTTGTTAAAAGGTACACAGATAAAAATTGAAGATTTTTAATTGAAATAAGCATATGTACGATTGAGAATATTTCATCTGTTTTAGTGTTGTGCTTTGCCAATTAAATTATTTTTAAGGTTCAACAGCAATTTAACTGATGAAATTTCCTCAATTGTACGTTTGCCTAGAATTTAGTCAATTGAAAATCATCAATTTTTATCCATGTACCTTTAACAAGTAAAGTGAAACTTCAATCATATAACTCTTTTTTTTTGCGGCACACTTAAAGGTTTTGTTTGTAATCTATGTTCCTTTTTTTTGTGTCACGCTGTAATGTCGACTAAGAATTAAAAAAACTGGAATTAATGTTATTTTGAATTTGCTGGAGTAATGACTGCATATAAATACATAAAATCTGCCGGCCCCTCCTGGCGGGAGCAGCTGAAATGTTTGTTTTGCCTAGGAAAACATACACTATCTGTGAATTCAGGCACTCGTTCCTCGAGTGGTGATGTTTTACCTAAAGACTTTCTGGTGGCTTTTTGGTTGCTTTCTGCCAGCTAGATAACCCAAATGCGCATGCGTGGGCGCATGCCTCCCTATAAAAGCGCTTTCGAAGTGAAATGCAGGCATCATATTTTCTTCTTGATATCGTCAAGGAGGTGACTCAAGAGGAGAGGTAGGATGGGTGAAGTAATGTTATCGATGATTCGGGGGGGGGGGGCGGGCGGAGAGTTAACTGTAGCGGTTTCTGTAAGTTGAGGGGTGGAGAGAGAAGTTCAATTTTCGCATAGGGCCCCGACACAACGCTACTAACCCGTTGAGTTGGGGAGAAAATAGTATAAATAAAAAAAACACATTCGCTGCCTTTCAGTGGCTACACAAGTCAAAGGATACCAACAAGTATATCATTTTGAAAAAAATAATAGGTGACATTTATTTTGGGGAAACTGGCTGGAACAGCCGAAGTATACAATGGGGGTATAGCTCTTATATTAAAACATGATCGTGGTGATAAACATAGAAAACCTCAGGATAGGGATGCAGATATCCAAGGCTTTAACAACAAATAAATAACAATAAATAAATGGTGTCCTAGTCCTAAGCCTGGGAAACGTGCAGATGGCAAATCACGGGTGAATGTAGGGGTTAGCAAAGTTTAATCCTATGTGCATTTGTCGAGAGAAAGGGCAGACTGTACTGAATAAAATATCACAAACATCCTAGGTACAATAACCTCACTTGAAATTGAATTACAGGCATCCAGAAATACGGAAAACAGGGGTAAGTTCAGAAGTGATACTGCTTATACCGATTGCTAAATAAAAATCACCCGAACTGATTCCTAACAAAAAATTCGCAATAGAGTATGCACTATCAATATTTTTGACGAAAAATTAAAAGTGGTACGTCGCAAGACGACCTGCTTTAAAAGCATTCATTAAGAATGTTTTCATTAGCAACAACAAAAGTTTGAGGTTCGTAGTCGATCAGATACGCGGTAGTTACAATTTTTGGGGAATGTCCCATACATTATGAAAACTTGATCAACAATTGGATGCATAGGGTCCCGATCCAGTATGATACATGAAACATATGGTATAATTACAATAAACACTCCATTGTGCCCAACGGGGTCTAATTTATGCCACTTCTGATGTTACGTGAGAAAGCCATCGATAAACTAATCTTCCAGAAAAATTTAAACGATATAATTGTAACACTTTTTTTTGGCCATAATCAATGGATAACATCACCATTCATAGAAACCATGTTCATTCCTGAAAACGCAGCACGAGGGATTGCTCATTAAAGTCTAGATTTAAACACATTACAAAAAAAAACCGCCATGGAATTTAATTTTGTTGTTTATGACCTTGTTTTTGTTCTTGTGTGGCACCAATATTGTGGCTGCACGATCTCTTTTCCTTCTTAACATTGCTCGAATATTATTTCCATATTAGCGAACAACGGAAATGAGAAACTTCCATTCCACCCGATGATATACTTTTTCTGTGGTGCTTGTTTGCAAACAGCATTTTGGCTCCACGCGAATCACGTGCTTTAAGCTTGTTTGTTCGTTGGTTTCCAATATGGGGTCACCAGCAAACTTTCTATTCTGATAGTAATAATTAGGAAATTGCTTTTTCTTTATGGATCTGGTGAGTTTTCTCCATTTTTCTGTACTGTGCTTGTTTTTTTGCAATTTCCAAAATAGGGTGTTGGTCTATTCATGGCAAAGTGGTGTTTAAATTTCCATAATTCAATAATTTATTCGAACAAGTAGTATTTCCACTGCTTCCATCGTCAGGTGAGGTATTAAACTGCATCAAGACAATCAGGTAGGTGAGAATGGTGCTCATAATCTGAAAAAAATAAAGACACTGTTGCTCAAATAAAGCATTCAATATAACGTAGCATGGATTTCTGAAGTTCTTCACTTAAAAACATACCACTGTGAATGTGTTTGCATTGATGGTGAATAATCGTCCAAAGGAGGAGACTTCGACAGGGGTTTGATTCAACTTGTTTGTTAAGCTCACGATCTGAAAGTTGAAATCAAAGCACTATAGAACGTCATCAATTAGGTGAAACACTGCCCATTGCTTAGCAACTAAGTCGCGGGCAAACATTTTGTTAGAGGTCAACACAATGGAACGTTTAGTCAAGCCAATGCTGCAAAAGCTGATTATTTTAGGACTAAAAAGGCTCAATTTTTGGATTTATAGGCTGCTGAAGTTGTACAGATGCATTTTCAAGCAGGATGCTGACAGAGGATATACAAGATTGGAAGGAAGAGAGCTGATAGACGATACGATACATTTGTTGTGTGCGGTAGAGAGCTGATACGTAATGTCCTAGGTTTTCTTATGTGAGGAAGAGAACTGGTGGAGGACGTACTACATTTTGTTTCCTGAGGAATATAGCTCACGGAGGATACAATAGATTTGTTCTGTGAGGAAAGGAGCTGATAGAGGATGTACTAGATTTTCTTCTGTGAGGAAGTGAGCGGATAGAAGATACACAAGATTTTTTTCTGTGATGAACAGAGCTGATAGAGGATGTACTAGATTTTGTTAACTAGGGAAGAGAGTTGATACAGGCTATAATAGATTTTGTTCTATAAGGAAAAGGGCTGATACAGGACGTTCTAGATTTTACTGTGTGAGGAAGAGACCTGATAGAGGACGTACTGAATTTTTGTTACCTGAGGAAGAGAGCTGTAGAGTATACAATAGATTTTGTTCTGTGAGGATGCGAGCTGAGAAAAGATTTACTAGATAATTGCTAGGAGAGTGCTGATACAGGACATACTAGAATAATTTTGTCGTATGAGGAAGAGAGTTGAGAGAGGATGTACTAGCTTTTTTGCGTGAGAAATGGAGTTGATAGAGGATATACTAATATTTGTCCTTTGAGGAAGAGAGTTCATATACGATATACAAGATTTTCTTCAATGGGGTAGAGAGTTCATACAAGATATACAACAGTTTTGAGTGTGAAGAATAAAGGGGATAGAGGATATATAAAAATTTGTTGTGTGTGTATAAGAGTACACTAGACATTTTTGTAAGAAAATGAGTTGAACGAGATGCACTACATTTTTTCTGTGAGGAAGAGAGCTGATGAAGTAAGTAGTAGTTTTTTATTCTGAGTTAGAGAGATGAAAAAAGAATATACTAGAATTTGTTCTGTCAGGAATAGAGTTGATACCAGATGTAGTAGCGTTTGTTCTCTAAGGAAGAGAGCTGAAAGAGATTATGCTAAAATGTGTTCTGTGTGGGAGAGATTTATGGATGAGCTAGATTTTGTTCCTGAGGAAAAGAGTTAATACTCGATTTTGTTCTTTTGTGGAGTTGTTAGAAGATAAACTAATCTTGTTCTGTGAAGAAGAAAGCTGATATAGGCCGTACCAGATATTGTTCTTTAAAGAAGAGAGCTAAGAGTACGTACTAGATTTTACTCTGATAGGACGAGAGTGCTTTGCGAGTATGCTAGATTTTGTTGTCTATGAAAGCTAATAGATGCTGTTCTAGATTTTGTTCTGGCAGGAAGATTGATGATATAGAATACAGTATGTCATCGTGTGTGGAACAGATTTGTCAGAAGATGTGCTACTTATTTTTCATGCATTTATTTTATAGATTTATTTACATTTTTTAAAAGTTAAAAATATTTTCTTAAACTCATTGCTTCAAATGCGTGTGTTTCCACTAAAGTTTTACAATTTTTACAACAAGCCAAAAAAATGTGCAAATAAATGAACAATTTTCCAAAATTGTTTACCTCTTATCGGTAACAAGGGTGAAGAAAAGAAAATGACATATGAAACATTGTTTTCTGTGCTGGGTTTTCAAAAGGAATTGGGTTGAAAAGGAACAAATTTGCATGGCCTGATTTGATCTAGATGCCTAGACTATAGAGATGCCCGACTGTTATGGTGAGTGTTTCTTTCCAAATGAGACAATTTTCAGAACATTTTCTAGTTGGTTACCATTCTTGGTAGAAACTCTGCTTAGAAAACAATGCAAACTAAGCTGAATTTATTACTGAGATTGTGTAAGTTCGATTGTGGGTCCAGGTGGCTCAATGGCTAGGGCGACTGTCTTACATGCCAAAGGTCCCAATTTGAAACCCGGTTTCATTCAATCCCTCTGCCTTTGGGATGAGAGGAACCCGGAAGTGCACTCATGATTGGGTTGACTCTTGGCATGTAAAAGATTCTAGAAAAGGACGTTAATTCGGCTATTTCACCTTTTTACAAAACAGTGCAAAGTAGGCGAAGAATAAAATCACCAGGCAATGGTTAACGTAGCTATCACCATTAAAATCGTCTGTGAATATAAGACGTACAAACCTGAGGAAGGAAAACGAAATAACTGACCCTATTAGACCTCGAACCCAGGACTTCCCTATTACTATATCAGGTGCTCTAGACACGGCACAACCAGGGCTTCAGGCTCCAGTCGAGTTTGATTACTGTACAACCTTTCTCATTGGCGTCATCTTATACACACAACGAAAGCTACTTGCTTCTTGGCATCCACTATAAAATCAATGCAAGCAATAAACGCATTCTTTTATTCTCATAATGCCAATATTTATTAGTGATGGTTTGGTTTATAACCCTGTTCACTGTGATTTATTTTTTGTTTATTACTTGTGTTAGTTCTATTGTGGAGGCCAAGAAGTATATTCCTTTCCCTCTTTGTATATGTTTCTAACTTTAGCTGAAAAATAGTGAACTGGTACTAAACTCGTGCCAGGAGCACAGTGAGTAAAGCACATGGCAAAGAACGAAGGATACGTTCAAAGCACATGTATTTTCAATCTCTCTAAAATTTGTGTAACTTGTATTATGTCAAGGCTAATATTTTTTTGCACATATTTTGCTTCGTTAAAATATATAAACTCCGCCAAAATTTCTCGCAAGTCTGTGAAACTTCAAACAAATGCAGCAACGCAAATTTTCACAACAAACACTAAACAAGCTATCAATATTGTTAGTTTAAATTATCCATAATAAATGGTCAATAGTATTACCTGGAATTCTTCTGTGCTTGTAAGATTTTTGTGATAAACATTATGAAGAGGTCTTAAACCTTCTCTGGCCTACATTTACAAGGGAATACAATGGTTTATTTTATTATGTAAGTTTAGCAACAGGCATTCAAGCTGTAAACAAAACTACGCCGTATAAAGCTAGTTGAAGCAAAAGAGGTACAAGGCGTTCAGTCAAAACGATGCATTTACGGAAACAAGGATAAACATGTATGAAATTCACTCATAAACCCTTTCCACAACAAATGAGACAACCATTTCAGAAACGAAAGTTTATAGTAACTGCAATAATTTCTAATGTTAAGGAAACGAAACAAGTTGCTTGCCCGCCTAAAATGTGTTTACAGTCCTTAGGTCGCCACTGAAAACGATTGAGTAACTTCAAAGCTTGGCTATAGCTTATGGCTGTAACTGGTTTAACTGGCTATAACTGACTATAACTGGCTATAACTGGTTTGGATTGCTAATACTTTAAGAGAGCTATTTGCTTTTTTAGGAACGTTATTGAATGGAATACTTTATGTACGAGTTAAGCATACTCGATGTGCCACTCAAGGCTAACTCTAAAGAATTATGGATTCTTCAGTTCTAGTATGTATACAGACCAATGTCCTTACCAAACTACCTGCTTGTGCAAATGCGTGCTTCATCTATAAAATAAGAGTCGTAGCTTCACCATTAAACAACTGCCATAAGAGTTGCAGCCATTTTAGTACTCAATTTTAGGCTATAAAAATTGAAAATCGGTTCTTTCGTTCGATCCCTAGGTGAGAGCAGAATTTTCCCAAGATGAAGAACAACAACAAGAATATGGTAGTCACATTAAAATAGTTTTCAAAATGTTCAAGTGTTAAAATAGTGTTGCAGGCCAGAATTTGGGCGAATGATGCACATAGAGCTAAAAGCCATGAAATGTGATACACAAGTCATTTTTAGCTTACAACTTGAACTAGCTAAAGAACTCACCTGAGATGACCACCAGTCCGCCCTTTTGCCTCCCATCTCTAAGGCTTATCATAGAAAATCTTGCAGAAAGAGCTAAACGCATTAAATTTGGTACACAAGTCATTTTACACCTGACAAATCGAACTAGAATTTGTTGGTCATCAGCCTCATGGAGGGGACACAAGGATGCAGTGTGAGGCTTTGGAAGTATCTCATGGGGTTCCACATGTAGTTCGATTTCTACTGCTACAATGCATGGTTTTACTACATTCAACAAGAAGTTGTTGGTCATCGATGCTTCATGAGGGTGCACAGGGGGATGGTGGGAGAGGCTTTGGGGTAGTATTTCATGGGATCCGTGGCCGGTTTGATTTCTTCTGCTAAGAATGACTGGTGTACCACAATGCATGCATATAGTACAACCAGCAAGAATTTTTCGGGTGTCAGTCGTACGGAGTAGGCATATAGTTGGGCACTTAGGAGCCTTCGGGGGATTTCTTGGAAGTTCCATAGGTAGTTCGCCTTGTACTGCTAAGAATGACTTGTGTACCAAATCAAATTTTGGTGGGGAGGGGGGGGGCGTGGTAGCCTTGGACAGTATTTCGAAGCAGTACTTATTTAGTTCCATTTGTACTGCTATTAAAACTGGTGTTAAAATGTCATGCTTTTAGTTTGGCCTGCAACAATTTGTTGGTTAAGCTTAAGGGAGAGGGAACAAGGGTATCGGGGGGAGGGGCATCGGAATATTTCATGGGGGTCCCATTTCTGGTTCAATGTTTACTGCCAAGAATTACTTGTGTGCTACAATTCAAACTTTTAACTCAATTTGCAATAATTTATTAGTGAAGCTACAGGGAGGGGGAAAACGGAGGAACCTTTTGGTTTGTTCCACACCAAGAATAACAACAACAACAATATCGTTGCCATATCAAAATAGCTTTTAAAAGGTCATGGTCCTTGTTGATACCTACATGTTCAGCTACGAAAATTGTAAATCGGTACATTTGTTCCATCTCTAGGAGAGAGCAAAATTTCTCCCAACAACAACAACCCTATTGTAGTCACATTCAAAAAGACCTAGGCCGGGTCCATACCTACGTTTTAAGCTATACAACTTGAAAATCGGATCATTGGTTTGATCTTCAGGTGAGGGCAAAGGGTCACAACAAGAACAACTACAACAAGAAATGGGCAAACTGTGGACGCCGAACGATTCGATTGTTATAATATTTTTAATGTAGTGAAAACGTTACAACACGACCCCAAATACAAAATTTCGTTGGTCTATGTCAATTGTGGGAGTAACTATAGGATCTAAAAGTTTGACGTTTAACATGGAAGTTTATCCTGAGGCTTACATGAGGACCTCTATCTGGGTCCTTGATATTACAATGTCCACAGAATACATCTTCTTGAGCCAGAATTCAACTGCAGCTTAAAAAATCGATATCATCAAAAAAAAAATATCGCTTGGAAAAAGGAAAACTGACCGAATGCTTTATATTTGTAACTACAAATGAGAACGGTAATATCATAACATACGGATCTGGTTTTCGAAAACTTTTCTGTAGCAAAACTTGCTCTTAATAGTAGTTTTTCACTTCCATACATTTTCAGAGTTCATCGAATATGCAAACTCGATTCATTCAATGCAAACATGCGTTTAGACCTGGCAGTTATTCCGTTATCTTATAGATGAATAGGATAGGACTGGTTTTTTTTTAATCATGCAAATTTTAGTGAGGCACGGCCGGGAGCAGACCAATGTAGCAACTCATATTTTGTTGGTGTTGTATGTCTGTATCCATGGTAACATTCGAACACAATCTCTAATTAATTTTAAACTGATGATTGCGTACGTTATATACAGTATTCCCAGATTTAAGCTTGTAAATCAATAAAATTTAAACTTCGAGGTTTTATCTGTCGTCGTAAAAAAAAACAGTTGTTACAATGTGACATTATAATTAGTCTTTGGAAAGTAAACTATATTAAATTAAAGAGAAGTGACTGTTCAGCAACTAAAGCACTTGACACCAACTGACGTAATGATAATATTCATTATGGCGGCACGTAGTTGCTGTGTCCACCCAGTAGTGGGTTTTTAGTGGTTTTTTTTATACTTTTATTGTCACCAAGACAAAAAAAATGATTTATCGAAAATGAAATAGTTTGTTCCATTTGGTGTCATTGTGGTTTTATCATCACCGTCAGGAGTGATATTTTAATAAGATAAACCTTAAATCACCAGTATTGCAAACTAGCGATTTGTTTCCAATTCTTAGTACCATAAATTTACGGTCCACATGGTTTACTGAGTTTCCTATTAAGTAAACGAGTTTTGGTAAATCCTGCCTTCATGTGTAAAAATAAAAACAGTCCTCCACTATAAAATCTGAATGATGATGTAAACTGAAATTTTTAACTATGATGATTGAAATGCTAAAACAACCCATTCACCAACTTCTAGTATTCAAAGCATTTTTAAAATTACTACATGATAAACTCACTGGACTCATTCATTACTGCACATGATCAATTGACGTACCTGTACTGTGATATTGCCAGCAGAAGTAGTAATAAAGTATATTCTCTGTGCAGCCAGTAAAACACTAAATAGAAAACGCAAACAATTGAAATCAATTTGTTCTAGATTCAGTAACATGTACAATAAAAAACAGAAGACTAAAGACGAATCTGCTAGGGCTACAGTCATGAGGAATGAAAATGTTTCCTGAATGTAGTCTGCTAGTTGATACAATTGTTCGTATTTCAGCCGAAGTTGGTGAAGGGGATCACATAAATTCGGTGGTATTTCCGAAGTTAATATTTCATTCAGTTCAACACTCAGTGATGAAAAAGCTTCGGCGCACAAGTTGCTGGTCTCAACGAAAAATACGGTGAAAAATAATTCGGTGCCCAATATCAGTAAGCCAAAGATGGAGAATACCAATTTTTCGTCTCCTTCCTTATAATTCACACAATGTCCCACAATCCAAGACACAGTAACAATAATGCACAACACCACTTGGACGAGTGAAAATTGCGCCAGAAACAGGCGCTTCTCAATCCTTTTTGCAAATATTTTTTCAGCATTGTCAAAAAGGAATAGCAGATGACGAAAATTGTTTTCTTTTACGAAGCAAAACAGAAAAGCAATGATCACGAAACAGAGTTGCTCCGCCAAACTCACATTGGCCGCAAGATTGCTAACCAAATTGTTATAATGAAACTTTGAGTAGTAAATTGAAGAAACAACAATTACAAGCAGAAGGCCAAGTGCTACAAGTAACTTGTAAAACAGGCAAAGAACTCGAAAAAGTCTTTTGCCAGGTGGGTGGTTTTGTGAACGTGAGTCGAAATCCCAAGATAGAAATCCCATTATTTTACCGAGAAGAAATGCAGGTCCACATACTTCGTGGCTGATGAAATTCACATTCAGCTTGTCAATAGGTAAACGACCAGAGGAAATGCTTCCCACAACATCAATTTTGTGATTCATGGTGGCTATTTAGAAACTTCAGATAGGTATCTGTAAACAAAATGTAAAAAAAAATTTATAAGGAAAATTTCTAATAATTTCTTTAGGCAAGTGAGTTTAAGAACATTTCCAGCCTCTTTTGAGAGAAAAAATATCCGGCAAAGGGAGAAGCAAAACCGGGAATATGAAACGGGAAACCTCCGGTCATCGTAGGGGCCAAACTATTGTGCAGAATTATGCAGAATTAGTTCCCATAGCTGCTGAAGGAGCGTGGCTGTCTCTCATGCTACCCTGGCTGGCAGTCCTGGCTGGGATTTTGCCAAGATCACCTTTCCAGGGTTCGACCAGATCCGCATTCCTGCAGCAACCAGGGTGAGCTCGCTCACTGCCACCACGATGACTTACATAGGAAGATGTAACTAAGCCGTTAAATATAGAATTGTAAGCATGATTGGGTGTTTAGACCAGGTTACATTTTGATTTTTTTGTGTGTATTACCTGGCATTTATTTCATTTATTTACCTTTTGTTTTACTGAGTTATGCACACAAGTCATAACCGTTAACGGAAGTGATGCCGCACCCTAATTACATGTAGCTTGACCAGGCTCGAGACAATGATGGTGTTGACGGTTGTGAGAGGAGGATCAGTAGCCAGATAAACTAAAAACAGTCAGTACCTACATCTTTCCTAATATACAATATGGCTGCGTGTAAAACGATTTCAAGGATTTCAAGAAAGTAGCTGTACCCTCGGGATAACGTACGCTGGCCTAGCTGGTTCCTGCATGACCGAGAGGGGGATTGAGGCTTAATGGCGCGATTTTTTTACTGGGCGCCGTGAAATGAAAACTGTCATAGACTGCTACCTGTCCTCCCCAAACCCTCTACACCACTACACCCCCATGCAGTCCCCCATTATGTATAAGATTTCTTCCATGTAGCCACTGATACCCCATTCATTCTCCTCCCACCGGCATTCCCCCATTGTGTCATTGTGTGGTGAGATTTCGTTCTGCAGCCTCTTTGGTGCTCCCTGTTCCCCCTGCACCCCCCCTCCGCATTCCCCTATTGTGTGGTGAGATTTCCTCCTGCAGCCTCTTTGGTGCTCCGTGTTTCCCCTGCACCCCCTCCGCATTCCCCCATTGTGTGACGAGATTTCCTCCTGCAGCCTCTTTGGTGCTCCCAGTTCCCCCTGCACTCCCCTCC